>WOGP01005795.1:0-12866 GCA_015342065.1 Leptinotarsa undecemlineata | reverse complement strand
AATGAATCATAATATGATATTATATACGGGGTGTTCCATTTGAAAAATCAAAGAAGCCGCTACTTTATAGAAGAAGCGACAACGCTGCTCCGTCTGAAATATTTTATGCGTGTAGGTCATATTGATTTATGTATACTGTGAAATTTTCAGGTTGATCCGTTGAATAGTTTGTCAGAAACAGCTAATTAACGCTCATCATGAAAAGCCCTGTATACTTCGGTATTTCATAGGGTCCTATTTTGCAACCCATACCCTTTCCCATTATAAAAAAGATTTGGATACTGTTCATGCCAGGAAAACTTTTTTGGGTATCTACGATTGTTCAGACTCTGTTCTTGAACAAAACATTGATGAAACACTAGTTAACATTTTTTAGTGTTTTTCCAAAAAATATAAATTTTTGAAAAAAATCATAACAAAGAACATCTATGAAAATGGTACAGGAGACACTTGCCAATTCATTCTAAACTCCCACGATATATTTTTTGGTTCTAGCATAGCAGTAATTTCAACAAGAAGTCCTCATGTACAATTGAAGGAAACTCTTCGACGAGCTGAATGTTTTGACACTGAATGTTACTATTTTATTCGATACAGTTTTCATTCATCTCGAAGAATAATCAAGAAACAATGCCAAATCATTTTGTATCTACGGAATGATAGAAAATATATCAATTTGATTTTTGTAATGAAATTTTTATGATAATTGAAAAACGCGTAAGTTTGATAAATCCAGTATTTCATAATCAACATTTGAATGACCAGAGACCCAAAACCAGCACTTCTTTACTTCTTTCAAACACTCACTGCAACATACTTTTTGAAACGCGTTTCACCAACCAAGTTGGGGTTTTCAGGAGATGACGCAGTCTGCGTTGAGAAGAGTGTTCATCGAGAGACAACAATTTAGTAATCATCAACAAAATCATGTGATATATTTCATTATTGTTCTGAATTGAAGAAATTTTCATTAGGAAAGCTATTCGTCAACTTTTCCACTGATGACGTCTTTGATCACATATAACTTACAACACAAAAGTGGATGATGCTTTTTTTGAGCAAATTAAATATTTACCGAAAGATTTACAACTCTTGCTTGCATGGTTTATTTTCAGACAAAAAAAATAGCGTTTCTTCTCATTATTATAGTTCTTCTTCCTTTGATTGAACATTTTTGAGCCTCCAAATAGTCATGAGTTGCATGTGATGTCGTGTCGCAAAATGAGCAAGACATTTTTTCACCTTCTGAATAATCTTCTATATCCACTGTATAGAAGGCAGCAGCGGTATACCTATAATCCAGTCACACCCGCTTTCAAATTATACTTTGGCATATTATTATTTTTGGTCTGTTCAGTGTCCTTTCCAAATCCCATTTGTGCAAGATTCAGATGCTTCTCCAATTCCACCTCAATCTAACAAAGAATTCAAATAATCATTACCTTTTGAAATTTCTGAATCATTTTGTTTTCGATTTTTCAGATCAGAACTACGATGTGTCTCCCAAATTTTCAACAGCTAATCAGATAACGTTGACTCTACTAAGGGAAATAGTATAACTGCATAATTTTCACTAGTAACTCCTAATGACTCCAACGCTCTCAATTGGGTTTCTAGTTTGTCATGAAAAGTGGATGAAGACATACCTGCTTTCCTTATCGAACATTCAGTAGCTCTCGTACGTAAAACTCGATCAGAAAATCGTCTCTAGCAAAACTAGTATCTAAGTATGAAACTTATCAATATGCATCAATAGGTGAAGGAAATATTCTTTCGATGCTTTTTTTTACTTTAATCCATCGTTGAGCTATTTTGTCTTGAAAAGTCGTCACAGCAATTGTGAGGACTTTTCTCAAGTGTAAAATGGAGAAAGCAATTGTATAGCGAAAAACGTATCGCGGTTTTCGTAAAACCTTTCATAGTGAAAATTATATGTATAATAAACTGTATTAATGAGTGTTAATATGGATTCTCATCAAGTATCGGCCAGTTTTATTCAACTATTGAAGAAACTTTGAACTTAACAAAATATTTTCTCAAGAGGATCAAGACGAAATAGTTCCAAACAATTTTTTTTCAAAAGTTTACTGATTCAATATCAAACTAACCCATGCTTACTCAGAACATAAGAACCCGGAAAAAAATTGTGAATTTTCTGTTCATTACGTTGATTGGCCAACGTAATGATCCACTTAAATCTGTCTCTCACTTAAAACAACACAATAGGGATAATGGCAGACTGAAGCGAAGGAACTTCTCAACTGAAGTAATTGTGGGACAAATTTTGCTCTCGTTATCCTAGCAGTTATAAAAGCTGTTTAGGGGTTTTATCATGACAATTATTCCTTTGAAGTTTAGTTTGTTTTGTTGGTTAGTTTTAATGACTGCTTCTCGTTGAAGGCTCTGATATAAAATGTAAAACTCACAATTTCTATTGTATAAAAATTTGTATCAAGTGAATAAAAATTAGAGCATTTTGAGAACAGTTACATAACATATTTCTAAGTTTGCAAGTATAAAAGATAGAATTTTGACGCGAGTTGTGGTTTGATTGTCTTGAACATTTCGAACATTTCGTTCGGAGGCCTATGAACTTCATCAGATAGATCTACATCTGAAATTATTCCACTTGATATTTTCGAATTTAATTCAGTTTTCTTTTCATTTCTCACTTCATAGTCGAAATATACCGGTTTCCTTGAAAATAATGAAAAATTTTTCTGCTTTGTTATCAAACGGCTTTATTTAGGCATGTTTGTTTGTTTATTGGTTTGAGTCAAATTTAGTAATTGAAGTTAGACCCCCTTCCTGTTGACAGATTGATCTGGAATTTGATACAAAGATTTAAATTTGATGACAATGCAATTCAATAAAATCGGCATCATTGTGAATCCAATATGACCGCAGCTAAAACATGGCGGACTACATATTGTTTCACAACTACCCCAATGTGGGTTTCGATTGACGGCTTGACTAAAAGAATAGTAGTACACTTTGAAAAGATGCAAATTCAAGATGACCGCCGTGACAAAATGACGGAATACATATTAATTCACAACTAATAATAATAATAATAATACGCTTGCTCTGGCCATATGATTCTCGAACCCAATGATCACTTACCTTACGGTGTGGGGAGTGGTCATTGGTCGATAAGGCTAGCGCACCCTCCCGAATGTATCGGGGCTTCAGCGGATAGGGCATGACCAGCGCACACTACGGTGGAAAAAATAATAACTTCTCTATGGCCTGGATCAATTGCCGTGAGGCATTTGATACAATATCGCATGAGCTAATCTTGCATTTGCTCTGATGCCTTGCGGTACCCAACAAAATTCAGAAGGGGTTTATTTCAGGGCGATTCCCTCAGTCCCCTTCTCTTCTGGATCTTCTGGAGAAATACTCGAGGATACAAATGTGACACCACCGGAAACCGGAGGCACAAGGTCATCCATTTGTTTTATATGGATGATCTTAAACTTTATGCGTCTGGAGAGAAGGATCTCCATCAGTCCTTGAGGGTGGTGGTGGAGTTCACGCATGCTATCGGTATCAAATTCGGGATAAACAAATCTGGAATGGTCCATGTCAAAAGAGGACGATGCGGGGAGTACAGAGAGGATATGCAGCTCGTAGATGGAAGCATCCTACACTATCTTGAGGTGGAACAACGCCACTCACAAGAGGTGACAGCAGTGTAGAACTCTCTCCGCGGCAAGTATCACCACAAACTTCTAGAGATCTGGTCAGCGGAATTGTCGGGAAAGAACAAAGTTTCTGCAACAAATATGCTTGCCGTTCCAATTTTACTCTACTAGTTTGGAGTAGTGAAGTCGACTCTTGAGAACCTGTATCAACTCAACGTAAAGACCCGAAAAATGATGAATCTCTATAGGAGTTTGCATCTCAAATCCTACGTCCCACGATTGAACTTCCCCCGACAACAGGAAGGCCGTGAATGTGAGTTTGGAGTGTCTACATGACAGATTGGTACTGGATATAACCTGTAAAGTCGTCAGGAGTTCGGATCCCCTTATCTGCAAGGTCCGTGAGAGAGTAGGAATTGGAGCATTTCTCTTTAGGGCAACTGCCCGAACAGCTGATAAACTCGATATAGTTCTCGACACTGTATGAGGTGACCACAACTCTGCCACCAAGTTGGAACCCGTTCAGAAAAAAGCTCAGATAAAAGCCGCAGAAATCACTTTACTTTTGCGAAAACACAAGGATAAACCAATGCATGGGGTCTTCTTCAATAACATGGAAGACCTTGGCTTATCAAAGCGCCTGACTTTCGCATTCCTCAGGTCGAGTGGGCTGAAGTCGGGAACTGAGGGGTTCAATATGGCTTGCCTGAATGGTGTCTTCAACACCTTAGTCTATCGCAGTCGCATGATGGGTATAGAGGTTCCTGACACAAGATGTAGGGCTTGCCGCAAGGCGCCCGAGTCCCAAATACACTTTCTATCAGCATGTCCAGCATATGCAATCTTGGCCTATATCCATTGACATAACGCGGCCCTACCACACCTACGGCACTCTTACAGTATTGACTGGCCTATATCCATTGACATAACGCGGCCCTACCACACCTACGGCACTCTTACAGTATTGACGAGCAGCGGTGTCGCCTACGCTCCGGTGGATATTGAATCCGTTACGAGCAACGAGAAGTGCCGAATTTATTGGAACTATTTGTTCCCCACCTTCAGGCCCCTACAAGATAATAAACCTGATGTAGTTTTCAGCTACTGGTGAGACGAATATCGTCCGAAAAGAGAAGAAAAAACAGATGAAATATCGATATTTTCTCTTCGAACTCCGCAGACTCTATCCAGAACACTCTGTCAAGATGGTTGTTCTGATTATTGGGGTCCTTGGTGGAATGATCCCCTCTCTACTCTCCAATCTTAAAATCATACCGGCTTGCCGCACTAAGGCAGAAATCTTAGCCACACAGATGCAGAAGTCTGTCATTCTTGGCTAACTGCGCTTGCTCAAGGCACATTATTCTCCTACCAATGATCACTTACCCCACGGTGTGGAGAGTGGTTATTGGTTGATAATGCTGGCGTGCCCTCCCGAATGTGTCGGGGCTTCGGGGGATAGGGCCTGACCAGCGCCCACTACGATAAAAAATAATAATATATTTATTCAACAAATAACTGAGTTAATTATATATAATACATGATGATTTAAGCAGGTAGTTGAATGGTTTTGATGATATTTTTTTACATAATTTACATTGTATTATATCATGAAATGAAATATGAATGAATTAATATGTGTGATTATCCACAAAAACATATGCTAGTCGGGAAACAAACTACCCCAATATGGGTTTCGAATGAGAGGGCTTGAGTGAAAGAATAGTAATATACTTTGAAAAAGATGCAAATTCAAGATGACCTCAGCTACAAAATGGCGGGATACATATTTTTTCACAACTACCCCAGTATAGTTATCAAATGACACTCCAAAAAAGATGCAAATTCAAGATGACCGCAGGTACAAAATGGCGGAATACATAATTTTTTCTATAACAACTTCAATATGGGTGTCAAATGTTAGGGCTTGACCTGTAAAATAGTAGTACACTTTGAGAAAGACTGTAATTCAAGATTACCGCAGCTTCAAAATGTCGGAATACATAATACTTTGTAGTACTGAGGCATTGAATATACTAAACAGAAAAAATTATATTGAAAGGTTGTATCGAAAAAAAAACAGAAAAACAAAACTGTCGTTACTGGAACGATGGGAACGTACAACTATTTAGAGAAGGGCATAAGCAATTCTCTAAAATATTATTGTTTTGGTTGGTATATTGGGAAATGCAATCATTGATCCATTATTTATTTATATGCTCACATGTTGGAAAAATACATCAAACCTTGGATAGTTCATGAAATTGGGGAATCAGAGAGACAAACACGGCCATTTATCTCCAGGAGAAAAGTAATTACATTTTCAATAGAATGGGGCAACTTTCAATTATGTAGTTAGTAAGAAAATGATTAGATAATTATTATGTTATTCAATGGATTGGAAGAAGAGGTCCTACTGAAAGGCCTTCTAGATCACCGGAATTATATTCTTTCAATTTTTTCCTCTGTGGCCACCTGAAATCTGTTGTTTATAAGACAAAACCTGACTGAATGGAGCAACTGAAAAAAAGAATAATCCAGGAATGTCAAGCTATCAAGAGAAATGTTAATCATTTCATGTCAAGAGTTCGAAAATATTACAGCACGTCAAATAGGAAAGGGAAAGAAGTGCAAAATATATCGACAAAAAAAAAACAAAGATGGTGCAACACATCAGAACGGAGCTAAGCCACATCCTTGGTAATGATAGTGGTATCTCAACGTGCAGCACATCAAATGAAAGAGAAACTAATGCAGAATGCATCAACAAAGAAAAAACCAAGATGGCGCAACATACCAGAAGGACACTAAGCCACATCATCGTTAATGATAGTTGGATCTAAATGTGCAGCACAAAAAATGACACGGAAATAAATGCCAAATTCATCGACAGAGAAAAAACAAAAATGGCGTAACATGTCAAAAGGGCACTAAGCCGCATCTCCGTCAATAATGGCCGTATCGTCAGGTACAGCACGTCAAATGAATAGGAAAGAAATGCAGAATTCGTCGACAGAGAAGAAACAAAGATGATGCCAAGAGAGCACTGAGCTTAAACTTCGTTGATAATAGTCACATCATCACGTGTAGCACTTCAACTGAAAGATAAAAGAATGCAAAATGAATTGATGAAAAGAAAAATTCCGCGACTTGTCAGAGGGCACTAAGTTATAAATTTTCTGATAATGATCAGATCGTCACGCACAGCACGTCAAATGAAAAGGAAACGAATGCAGAATGTATCGACAAAAAATAAATGAGGAGGATGCTAATAAGGCACTGAGATACATCTTCGTTAATGATGTTTGGATCTCAACGTGCAGCACATCAAATGGAAGAAGAAGGGGTGTATAATTCAGAAAGAGAACTCAAAGATAACGGCATGTCAGATGGACACTAGCTTACATCATCGTAGATAGATTAAGAAATGAAGCTCATGAAAGGGGTATGGATGATAAAATTAATGAAGAAACGACATGTCAAATAGGCATGAGGTGCGATGAAATGATTTTGAAATACGAATGAGAAGCATATGTGAAGTCATAGAGATGGTGGAAAAAAATATGAAAATTTTATTATCCACCTTTGATATATCTTTACGTTTCATGCAAAAATAAATACACCCCGTATTGAAAAAAATCATCTTATACTACTGAAGCATTTGATATATTTGGATTCTATATGATGAGAAGGTTTCGAATTCGTCAAAGACAGGTTTAGATGCCAAGAAACAAAATCAATCATATTTCAAAGTCAAAAGACTATCATGACCTATTTTCGGTAAACTAGCCGCAATAGGCCAATGTGGGTATTCATTCCAAATAATTTCATGTTTAGGATGTTGAAAACATGATTTCGAGTGCCTGATGTGGAATAACACAGGAAGTATTGATAATTCAAAGAAAAACTGTGAAAACGTGAAATTCAATGTTATTAGGTTTTGAACAACAATAAGTGGAAATCAATAGCAGCAGTTCAAATCATGATCAAACCAGAAGGGACTTCAAAGGTTCTACTATCACACTCAACACTAATCTGGTTAGGTTTGCATTAAGTTGTGTGTAGTTGATGGTGGAGTGAAGACTAAAAGTGGAGCTTAAGCTTGTTCACAGTGGAAAAATTGAAATTGAGTTGGTCAAAAAACATTTTCTGTGAGAAACCGAGATTTTTTTCACTTAGGGATAGTAGAATCGGAAATGGGGATAGGTTTGAAAGTTTCTAAGGTAGGAAAGAATTATTCATTAATTCAAAAACAATATAATAGAGAATATTTATTGATATATAATCATTTCATTGATATGTCCACAATTACATTTTTGGAGTATCAAGATAACCCGAAGTATCGAAGAATTTGTGACAATCTTGACATATGTTTTCATAAGGATTTCTATTGCATATACCATAAGTCAGGCTATCTGCATCGGTGTAGATAATTACATTATTATCTCCGAATTGATAGCGCATAAAGCTATAATGAAAATCATATATGGTGATCTTTGCCAAATCTAAGATAGTCTCTCCTACTCGTACCGGTGTATTTTGATAAATTTGCAGTTCAACTCACTCAGGTCGACTGCCACCAAATTTTTGTCGAATATCATACAATTTTTGAACTCTAGCTTTGAAATATAGGCCTCGTATTCACAGCGACCAGCCCATTTAAGTTCAATATTGACTCTTTTTTAAACGTCTTCCCTCGCTTTTCCAAATATTGCATTGTGCATTAGCTTGTAGCCCTTGTAGAATATCAACCATGATGATTGTTTGAATTAAAGTACAAGATTGGTTTTCATGATAACAAGACCATTAGCGATGGCGATAATGAATCACATATTTTGTTTTGTTATGGAGGGTAGTTATCAGTTTGGTGAGCTCTCTCATCAATTTATAGGATTTTTCGTTTCTAGTTTTATATGTTCAGGTCAGAATGGCAAGTCTTTGTGCGAATCATGTAGATATTTAGGATACTCGAGATCAACTTCGAGCATATATCCCACGTCGCCCTCATTGTGTATTGATTAAACGTCAAAATGAGTATCACACCACTTAAATCCATCATGTTCACATGAGCTATTCTCTTCGAAGAAACTTGGCTAAGTCGACCTCGAATATTTCCTTCAACAACAAGGAACATGTCAGGATCGGTGTATTTGTGCATCGCATCCCACGTAAGGCCTAGTAGCGTAAAGTAATGGGTAGGCTCCAGATTACGAGTCCTGAGGCAGCTTACACGAAATTGTTCGAATACGACAGCGAGGCGGAGGATATCTGTTTTCATATATCAATGCACATATTAACTCAAAGTCTGACAATCAGAACTCTTCCAGACACTCTAAGCTTGTTAATATGGTCTGCGGGGACAGGGTTCATCTTTAAATGTGTTGCAGAAAGCATCAATAGGGAGCAAGCAATCTTCATCAAATCAATCGAAAGAATCAATAAGGTTTGACCCCCTTTTCAGTAAGTGATTTCACGAAGTCTTAAGGTGACTCATAGAACTGAATTTTAACATTGTGAAACTCTGTCATGTATGATGCTTACATATCCAGAGATGATCCATGAAGCGAAAAAATCGATGAATCTACTGCATCGAAGTATCATCCTCATGTTTTGTGTGAAGGAGATGTACTTTTATTTTGTTGTGGGGAGCAGGTCAATCGTTCCTCTTATTCTAGATATATTATCTGTGATGATCAAATGTGCATCATAGTTATTCAAATTGTGGACGACTACAGAAACTAGATGTCTGTATTTGTAGTTCATATCACACCCTTCGTGCGCGATCCCACGATAATCATCACATTGTATGAGATGATTATGGTCGCGTACTTTCATGTCTTCGAAAGTGAAGGGCTTTTCGCAGATGTGGCAGTATGTAGCTCTTCGGAACTCCACTGCAGTCATATCTTCAGTTTTTCGACTCATCTCATCAACGAACCATTGCATACAATCCTCTCCACAGTATACCCCTTAGAAAGAAAGGGAGTCATCGTATGAGTACTTCAAGTATTCACCCACAGCTACCATAATATATTATTGAGGTTTCCTAGGATCATCGGTAGGCTTCAAAACGGAATTTAAGTCGGCGTATACGACGAAAAGGACCCTTTCTTTATTTGTGTTTTTCGAACTTGAGAATGTTTCCACCCACCTCAGGCATCTTGATGGCTGTTTCATCGATTCTGTGGCAATCCTCAGTATAGTACTATAGTTTTTTTTGGGATCGCATGTACTGTATGCAGCGATTACAAAAGTATCTTTGATGAGAGCCTTGCTAAGTTCTTTATCTATATGTAGTGATAGTGAAATTTAATTTCAGATTCGTCATTAGTATCTCGAATCAGCAGTAAGTTCACGCAAATATCTTTCTTTTTCCGTGTGAGGTATGTAGGTAGGGTAATGAACGTTTCACATTTCTCTTGAACGATTTAAAAATTGATGGAAACATCATCCAGTTTTTCAGATCTCCGAATTTGTCTTATAGTCATTGGGAAATGAATTTCTCGGAGTTCCAATGCTTCAGTATAATGAAGATATGAAGAGTACGATCGGCATGTTTCTGCCCTGGATAGAGTGATGAAGTAACGGCCAACGCAAAGCAGGCATCATCGCCCAGCCGCTGTCCGTTTCTTATTCTCTTAGATAGATTCATTATTCTTCAGAGCATTCTGAATTCCCCGCTTGAAGTAAAAATCGCAACTGAAAGCTTCCAAGGATTTTGAAATTCTGCCAAGGTTTCAGGGGCGACTATTACGAGTTCACGTTCAACAATCAACTAACTAACATTTTTCTGTCATTGGCATATTTATAAAAAATAGGCGAACTCTTCCCGATATCCTTTCGACTAATCGGCTATCGCTGAAATCGTACGATTCGTGTCACCCAAATTCCGATTTCTGCAAAACAAAAAAACTCATTTTGTATGCATTCGCCAGCTTTTACGACTTGTTTTTATGTAGGCGCTAGTCTTTGAATTCCACTAGCCGCTCTAAAACTTTTCTTTGATATCCACTCACCACTGCTTGTATCTCACTTCACTTATACGTCATTTTGCTTTCTTTATATACGTCGTACAATAAACGAAATCGAACAATTTTTGACATCGCTTGGCTATCTTCGGAAAATAGCGAAATTCCCAAAAATATTATGTAGAACTCGACGTCCTGGGGCGAGAAATATTTTGCCGCGTCGCGATATTTTCTGTCCTTCTGGATAAAAAATATGTTTGAGGAACCTAATATTTTCAACATTCAAAGTCTAATAAAAATGAATCACGAGCACAAGGAACGTGACCGAGGTGTCAATCGAAAGCTGCTAAGAATCTTTATCGATGCTTCTTTGAAGAAAGCTCGATTTTCCTGTCTAAATAACTATTTGAAATTAACGAATGCTACTAATCTAGGAAACTAATTGCTACTAATTAGAAAACGCTCCTTCACATCTCAATTTTTAAAACTAAGGTGCAATATCCTAGAAAACCAACGTTTTTCCATATTTTCTCAATGGTCACTCTGAGTAGGCGTTCCTTGTACTGGAACTCGCAGAATTCAAAAAAAGTTTTGCTTCGCGACAGCGTCTTGCAGTTGTCCCATCTCAATAAACCCCAAATTTAGTGGTTACCAATCCCAAAAGAGAGGAGATCTACTGCACCAAGTCAGCGTAGAGCGGCATTATTCTGAAGTGAAATGTTTGTATTTCTTCACGTATCTCTTCACGTATCTCTTCAAATATCTATAACAGAATGAAAAAACTCAGCTGCGCGAGCGCTTTCATCAACTAATATCAAATATGTGTCGGTACTGTGTAACGAAGTTCGCCATCGAATTCACTCGTTATTTCCTCAGGAGGATGTTTGTTTTGATACAACTCAGGTGGTAATATCCATTATTCATCATTTCACCGCAAATGATTTCACGTTTCATGAAATTATTGTATACGAGAGGTTTCGAAATAGGAAAAACGACAAAGACGATAAAACGATCACGTAAACGTATGCAAAACGGTTGAAATATATGCAAAATGTTCCAAACGCACGTAAATAGTCGCAACGCACGCAAAACGGTCGCAACGCACGCAAAATGGTCGCAACGCACGCAAAACCGTCGATACGCACGCAAAACAGTCAAAACGTACGCAAAACAATGTATTTTGAAATGTCTTCGTCGAATACTTCACTTCTCCATTTTTGAACGTTAAATACATTGATACCATGTTTACTCTGAAATGATGTATTTTGAGACACCCTATACACATTGAAGGCCGCACATTGGAATGTGCAACTTTTAAATTGTTCCTTGAATCATTATTAATATATAACTTTCATGCTTACGCTATACAATTTTTATCAAATCGTTTTCCTAACGCTTCACGCTTGATTTCAAAACCAGCAACGCTACAAATGCTACATCGCCCAATATATAGCGAACTATTTTACAACCGACAACACTGAAACTGACATGCTTATGCTAGCGACGTATACCCTCGATACCATCTCAATTTCTCTTTGCATCGATTACGTCAGAAGAGTCTCTCTCACTCTTACAAACACATACATTTGTATGAATCTTTCCCAAAACTAAGGAGTTTTCCGTATCTTCTAAATGGAAATGTCGTCACAATTTCCCTAAAATTGTACGGAAATCAAAAGATGTGGTCAAGTATAGAGAATGAGTTAATTTCGGTCCCGACAAAACAACCTCTATGAATAACTAGTACGTTGACGTTCTGGGTTTGATTCTCATACCGATACACTTTTTTCAATTGGGACCACATGACTGGTACCTGACAAGGGGCCACGAGAGGTGAGGCGAAGTCCTAAGTGTGCCCTTGGTGTAGAGTAGAGTAGAGTAGAGTAGATTTATTTGACCATTTTATATACAAATACATTTATGGCAAGTCACAAAGAAATTAAAAACAATATGTTAAAAACAATAAAAAGCAATATGTGATGGAAACAATAATAATATAACTTATTAATATGTTAAAATACAACTTATTGATATGTTAAAAATACAAGAAAACACATGACTTTACTGAAACTGAAATATTAGAGATCCAGCTATTTTTGAATACTCTTCAATAGTATAAAAACAGTTTTGAAGAAGAAACGTTTTGACAGTGTTTTTAAAGTTATCAAAAGATAGACATTTTATAGAAGAATGCAGCTGATTATACAAATTCAAATTTAAGGAATTTTTCTGACATATCGCTAACCTATGC
>WOGP01005794.1:0-12867 GCA_015342065.1 Leptinotarsa undecemlineata | reverse complement strand
TTGACTAGTCTAATGAAGTAGTAACATTTGTGTACCAAATTATTTTGTAACATATTATGTTCTGCTTTTACAGATGATTAAATTCTATTCTATTCATGGAAACAACTGTACATAGTAAAAAACCCAGGGTCATCCCCTCGTTTTTTCTATATAGGTACAAATGTTTCCATGTGTTTCAACTTTACAAGTGTTCTCATATCCATCATATATAGTGGAAAATATGAAAATAATTTCATGAAAATCGAAAGATAAATAGATAAGTATCATTCTGATCATTCTCATGATGATTTCAATTTAAGAGCAACTGGTACACAGCTGTTTTAGCCTATTGTGCATCGTCTCGATTGAAGACAAAATGTAAATAATCAAGAAAAGTACTTGAGATAAAAATAAATGTATAAACGCAAATAAGACATAAGTGGAATCACCTATTGATGTGACACCCAAGTCAACTGCCAAGTTTTTATGTCAAACCAATAACTTTGATCAACTACCTATACACATCTGTGACCGTTTATGAGATATTAATTCTTCTATAATTTTTTTGCTTTAATACAAATATAACATTTCAAATACAAAGTTCAGTGAAAAATGTATTATTGAACACATCGAATAATGAATAATAAATTTATATCAGTTCAGAAAGGTTTATTTGAATATATGAATGAAATTTCATAGTGGGTATATGACAAACATTAGTTTTTTGACAGAAGAACGAACATTTTTCAAAATAAAATTGATAACAAAAATAATTCTACACTAAAAAAGATGATATTGTGAAACTAGCTTCGCAATTATTTGACATTTAATACTGACATGACAAAAATGCAGTAGCTCAGGTGTTTGAAATGCTCCCCATTCACTTGTAAACATTAATGGATTGATGTTATTACGTGATCAGTCATGGGTCTGCGGGTTTCTGACGTCGATTTCCTCGAAGGCACATCTAACCCGATCTTTCCGTTCCTGTTTCGTATTGATAGGTGTTCTATATATCACATAAAGTCCGCATCAAATGGGATTTTTTTTTGTTCATCTCTTCAAGCAACTTTTGATATCTCTATTAGGTTGTGCTTTAAAAATGATGCCAAATGACATGAATATTACCGATCAAGTGATTTTTGTTCCCTGTCAAATTTGACATTTTTTCCAAAAAATGTACAGAAAAGCAGTTATTGCTCGAAATTTAGAAAATTTAGTTTCCACAACTTCTCTCTATCTCTTGCGAGCTGCTTTCGATGGCAAGTAGTTCCATCATCTTCGGGCATTATTGAACTTGATCGTTTGGTTTTCTCGCCCGATCCTTTCATATGGTCAGATTCAGGTAATATTATTTAGCAATGGACATTGTTTTATTGCATTGCTTGAATTGGAACTAAAGACAATTTCAAACATAACGCTGCCTCGGTAAAAAAATGCAGAAAAAGATAATAGTATTGATGAATATGCTATACTCAATCTGAAAAATTCCTTCTGATTTTATGTTCCCTGGCTAGCTTCGCAAAGAAACCCTCTCAATTGATTATGAAAAGTGCAGTATCTCCTGCCTCGATTCAATATAAAAAATGTCCATTCATATAATGAAAATAACATCTGACCATGTCTATTTGAAATGTATTACAGATCCTATTCTCATCAATTCTTATTCAAGCAACAATTCAGTATAAGATTTTCACTGGACGCTTTACAAAACCGCAACATGTGTTTCACTATACACTATATATACTGTATGAAAGCCTACTACCACTTACCTTAAAACAAGTAATATTTTTTTCCCAAAATTACAATGTTATTTCTTCAGAAGTGTTAACTGACGTACCAAATTC
This sequence comes from Leptinotarsa undecemlineata, assembly GCA_015342065.1. NCBI lineage: Eukaryota > Metazoa > Arthropoda > Insecta > Coleoptera > Chrysomelidae > Leptinotarsa > Leptinotarsa undecemlineata. The sequence continues at coordinate 11,041 of WOGP01005794.1, read as the reverse complement.
AAAGTAATCACTTAAATTTCTTGAAAATTCACAATTTATTGAGATTTATTTTTATACATTTATGATCCACACTAGAACACTTTCTTGGGGAAATTTATTTATTTGAAATTTAGGGCCACGAAATTCTGAATCAGGTGAAACATATCAACTGACGAGAATGAGGAATCACTTCGGGGCTGAAAATAACATCTGACCATATCCGTTTGAAATATATTACAGATCCTATTCTCATCATATCTTATTCAAGTAACACTTCAGTATGAGATTTTCACTGGACGGTTTACAAAACCGCAACATGTGTTTCACTATACAATACCTTCGTCAAGCGTGTTCATACTGTATGAAGCCTATTACCATTTACCTTAAAACAAAAGGTAACATTTTTTCCCAAAATTACAATGTTATTACTTCAAAAGGGTTATTTGACGTACCAAATTCAAAGTTGCTTCCTCCCACGTGTCTATTTTCCGTTGTAAAGTGATTCCAATACGTTTGAATATTATATCCACTTAATGGCGAGTAGAGAATGGATGCATGCATCCAGCATAAATGATGAGCAAACAGGAAGTTAATTTGTTATAGCTTATTCAGTGTTTTGTATATTTTAAATAACTCATGAATTATGTATTTTATAATGCTGAACAATGAACTACGTTGATTTGAATAAAGAAACGTAGATTTTATTGAATTCATTATCGACCATATTGTCCGAATATTTCAACAAGGGAAGAATTGCAAGCTTGGTCGGATTGTTTTCATCCCTGTTAATCAGGAACGGAATTTTCAAAAATCTCTTGAATCACTTCAACGAAACATTTTATAGATATAGCCGACGTGAACGATATTGTGCACTCTTAAAGTTGATACAAGAGTTAACCATAAAACTGATAGGTAGTTCCTTGATTACTGATTGGTAAGACAACCTACTAATTCAGGAAGATATATCAATTACTATTCATTTCATAAAAAATCAGTTAAAATCAATTTAATACTCTGTTTGAAAAAAAAGAATAGAAAAATTAGTACACACTTCCCTCAAGCAAAAAATTCTCAGACTTCTTAGAGACATATTGATCGAAAATTCTCATCCCAGAAAATGTAATGATAGTTTACCTATCAATTTCTCTTATAAATCTATACCTAACCCTGGAAATGTATCTTGAAATATCATTAAAACTTTTTCATAATGAACAAAATATGCCAAAAAAATATTAAAATTGTAAAGAATTTCGATACTAAATTGAAATATAAAACGGATACTACCAAAAAGTAAAATGTGATTTATAATATTTCTTGTAACAATTGTAACTTGGATTATATTGGAACATCTAGAATTCTTAATGATAGAATAACTTCACATAAAAAGCTTAATAAGAAATCATGCGCATAAGCACAACATTCTATAGAAACAGAACATACAAATTAATTAATTAAGTATTCTGTTTGTATGAATAAGAAACCTGACATTGAAAATATCAGCAGTATATACAGTAACTTACTAGAACTACATAATAATAATGATAATTGTATCAATCAATAACTCTTTCTTTAAAGGCAAAAATTATGAAATCATCATATACGTATGTCATGAAGTCACTTTGCCATTATCACTTAAATTTCTTGAGATTTATTGTTATACATTTATGATCCACACTAGAACAGTTTCTTGGGGAAATTTATTTATCTGAAATTTAGGACCACAAAATTCAGAATCAGGTGAAACATATCAACTGACGATAATGAGGAATCACTTCTGGGCTAAATTGTTAACTCGAAATACTATTCCGGGCAATTACAAAGCAAATTTCAAGACCTATTTGGAAATGAGATGATGATCTAAAACAAAAAATTGAGAAATTTTCCTCTAATTATAAAGTTTATTCAGAAATAACAATCTTTCTAAAATATAGAGTAAAAACTTGAACTGAGTTTTAAATTTTTGATTGATTGATTTATTGAAAAATTTGTATTATAAATTTACAAAAGAGTCCTGATGAATATCGATAAAAAAATTATTGACATCTGAGAAATTCCACTGAGATGACTGATTATTAGGCTCATCTTATTTGATATCAACTTAGAACAATTGCTTTTTATTCATAAATAATCTGGTAATTAACTGTTGAGGAAGATAGAATAATGGGTTAATACGGTCTTCATTGCAAAAAAAAATCATTCATTAAAAATATAGGACAAAATGGCTCGATGAGAAAAAATATTTGTTTCACATAATATAGACTTTTCAACCCAGATACCATATACGACATACCAATTCTGGTAGTTGTTAAATAACTGTTTCAGTGAAACGGGTCATAAGGTATAACACTAAAAATGCAGGAAATTCCAGGAAAATACGTTTCGTGTAAAAAAAATACCAAAATATTAAATTACATTGCTATCTTAGAGAAACTAATTTTTTCGTTTCTAATGTCAATTTTTCCAACGGAGATAAATGCAAATCACTTATGGTTTATTTCATTCTTTTGAAAAAACATGAAATAATGTATATCCACGAATTGCGGTGTTGCCACAATGTGCAAATTATTCTCACGATGCAACGTATTAAACGAACAATGCATTAATTTCCAGAGAAATGTGCTTTAGGAATCTTTTTGATGTGTGTGAGTTACGACAATTATTCGACAAATATTGATAACAAAAATTTTACCATTTGAGTTTTTTCAAGAATTTGATTGGAATGGCTGTGCTAACTTGATATCAAATTAGCAGAACTACCCCTTTAAAAAAAGTAGGAGCGCGAATTATTTTTTCACAACAAATTCTCGACATTCATTGATGAAATATATTTCAGTTATTGCACTGCAAGTGGCCTAGCTCACTTTAAAGAGATAAAATACAGTGAATGTCAAACATTAGGTATAACCTATTTGGTTTAAACTGACTATAACAATGATAATTATATACAATGCCATTTATTAATTCATCTGACGTTATGAGGTTGAAATTCCACCACATGTCCTCAAGGTGAGAAGTCATTGAAACCCTAATATGTATATGTTATTTTATTTATTGTCGAAATATTAACTTTGCTGACATAACGTAGGTCTGACCTCTCTGTGATAATAGATAATCTATAAATTATTTCCATGAATAAAAGCAATATCCATAAATGAAATCCAGATTGGAACCAGAGCCCAAAAATATACCATTCAACAACCACCATCAGTGGTGTTAGGATGAACCACGGTGCATTGCTGGACTCACCTTGACAAACCAGAGAAATTGAAGTAGATGTCATCTATTGACGATGCTATCTATGGGATCGATAGGAGATCCATATCACGAATATCAGAGATGGAAGAGGCTCTCCAAGGGAGTGAGTTGCAAAGCAACGATTCGACATAGGTAATTGGGAGCTAGTCACTTTGATTACAATTAAATATATTTGATAATGATAACGTATATATTTATTTACAATATATTACCACAGCTTGCAATCAATAAACATATATAACAATGTATGTTCCGACAAAAGAAGGAATTCCAGTTATATATGTTCATCTAAATTCCATCTACCTGCCCATACCACTAACCCAACCCACAGTATTTACCTTGACTCGGATGAAAGAGGTTCTAAAACAGTCACTTTTGCATTCAACAGATCATACAATTAAGGTCTCACAGGAAACTTTGGCCAGATATGTGTGTATTGAAATATTTCTGTTTACCCTATGATGTTAACAAAATAATTTTCTTAATTCGCACGTATTGTTTGCCTATAAATCAAATTATATACATTTTTTCTGAAATGTCATCTATTATTATCTCATATATGTGGATAATTTTATTGGGAAGCATATTCATGAGAACTGCTAAAACGACATAGCCTTTCAAGATTGAAAGAAATAATTTTATTCAACCTACAACCGACCTGCGGAAGTTGTTAACCTTCAATGGGATGAAGGATAATTCGTTATTTGATAAATACGTTGCTGTGAAGTATACAAAAAATCATTATTTTTTAAGGAAAAGATGAGCGCAAATAAGAAAGTTTGGCCACACTTTATGATGTTACATATTAGCAAATATCCATCAAATACTTAGATGAGATGATTTGCAACTTGCTATGACACTTTAAGCACGATTAATCAATAATACAAGATAATCGGTAAGACTCAGTAAATTTGGTTTGAATGAATATTTTCAGGGTATAGAAGGAATTATCTGTTCTTATTGTTATTAAGCACTCAACCGGTAGGTATTTCAATCTCAAACGGTTTTTATGTTTTCAAAAAATTCACTCATGAGTGCCTACTTATTATATGTAGCAGAAGATTAAGGAAAACCCTAATGTTTCTATACAATCAGATATAGGAAGGTTATTCCTTCGCAGGTATCCTAGTTCAATGGTTTGGAAAATGAAACTCTTGTTTACATTTCATTCATCAAATTGACACCACATGATCCAATTTGACTCTGAGGGGTTCCCTACTGAACGAGTAACTCAGGACAATTCCGTTTTTATGAAGAAAAGTATTCAAGGCTCGTCAAAGCTTTCTTTGAAGGAAAATTGTGAATTGTCTCGCTCACAATTTGAAAATTTGATTGAACTCATCCTTTGGATAACTAGCAACAGTCAAAGCAATAATTTCAAGGGGTTAAAGACAAATCTGAATATCCATGATAAGGAAATAAAAATAAACATTTTACCAGCTATTAAGATTAAGATATAACTCATTAAATTTTATAGGCAATCGTTCTCAATTCCTTTTGAATAATTAGACAACTTACCGTAAACACTCTACACAATATCCAGTTACCACTCAAATCAAAACAAACACACACCACTTTGTAGTCGATGCTTTAACATGTGGAATTAAAGATAGGCGGTATGGACTGAACTATACCGGGGGTCACCCATGAACAGTTTTTGAATAGTTGTTGTTTCCTGTATGCAACGTGTTTTGGTGATGACGAAACAGACGAAGATGCATTTAGCGCCGCTTAGGGTCGACACTCGCCGCAGTCGACGCTAGACTTCTCTCCGATGTCAAAGCTCTAGCTGAAGCGGTTTCAGATTCGAATTTGTTGCTTTCAAACAGGTTCTAGGGCTTCACGCTGCCAATGGTGTGTGTTGCGACATCTAGGTGCTAGTAGCTCTGATGGCTTAAGTAGAAGAAAGGGAACTAGCCTCATTTTGTTTTACAGATACATTCAGGATCTCTCTTCAAACAACGATTGTACTAAAACAAAAATATTCAAACAACAGATTAACTAATTGATTTTGAGATGGTGATTCAACAACGTGCAAATATACGTAAGCTCCATAAAAAATCGAAACCACAACTCGATAGTAATGTAATCAGATCATAGATGGCCAATGAACTATTTGATATTATTGAAATTACAGGTTTTTGTTTTCGAATTCATGTCAAGTTGGAAATTCAATTGAAAACTTTTCCATATATGAAAAAAATTAATGATTGATAATAATTATCATAATTTATTTACAGTTTCAGAAAATGAAAAAATACTTTTTCGACACCAGAACAAAAACAATATTTTTTACACGCTTATCCATAATCCAGGTAGCGTCATCAATAGATGGAGGCAGAATTTTTACATTTGAAATAGATCTATTTATATAATCATTATATCATCTAATGATGTATATAATTGTTTCAGATTTCAATAATATTTCAGTTCCTATTTATATTCCTATTCATATTTGCCAATAAAGCGTCTAGTGACATTTTCAATGGTTGTCAAAAGTATTAAAATGTAAACAAAGTAACGTGTTAAAAATATTTTTAACACAAGTGTTAAAAGTTTTTAAACACAATTTTTTCGACCAAATAGCCATAAAGAATACATAATTATTCAAGTTCCAAAGAAGTTTTATCATGAACAATAGATATAGATACAATTAAAATCTGTTAGAAATGTATTATATACATTAATTATATTATAATTTATGAACATTAATACGAAAAGTATAATTAGAACAACTGCTGATATCAATACGATGTTGAAGAGCCTTGTAATATATTTGAACTAGTTGAGTTGACAATTTCATGGCCAACAACATTCAATTCTTGAAGTGAAGAGGACGATGGTGTAAGGTTTGAGATAGTTGTTGGGATTATTCTTTCAGCAATAAGTTTTTTATAAGAATCAGATTGATCGATGTAACCCTCAGCTACTGTTGTAGAGTTCCATCCTCTGTGCTTCTCAATATCCGTTATATTTGCTCCTGATTCTGATAGCAAAGAAGTAGAAGACCTACTGAAACAGTGACCTGTATATTCCTTTGGTTCCAGGAGGTTCGAAACTCAGCAATGGTAGAGAGCATTTTCCTAAACGTGTTCATACCAACTGGGTTAGCACTGCATTTATAATTCGAGTATTTCAGAAAAATGATGACTGATAACAGAAGGTCGTAATAACACGTCCTTATTAAAATAGTAAATGTTTTTTCAACATTGACATTGACATTTTTATTTTTGTGTTATTGTATTTGAAATTTGAATAATAAATGGTTTCGCCATTGATTTGATGTCTTCTCTTTACGCCGATAAGCTCCATATATTCTGAAAATAGTAGCAACTTTTATCATCAAATATTTTTCATCTGGCACCTCATTTATAAACCTCTGGACTTGTTCGAACGTAAGAGTTCCGCTTTAATAATGTCATTATCTTGAAATATTTGTTATATATTACCACAATTTTTAACGAGCGCACTCATTGAAAACTTTCTCAACAAAGTTGACGAGTTCCTTATTTTTGATTTATCTTCTAGGTAGGCTAAGAAGACGGTTTCGCTGGAATTTCCTTCGAGGTTTTCAAGTCTACACCAGCTAAGAAAATTAAAATATGCGATGTCGTACTGCTGAGCCGATTTTTTTGGTAACAATAAAATTGAAGCTCTTTTTGCAGCCTCTCCAATATCGACAAGAACACACAATTTCTCACTGTTGTTCTTCAATATGCAAGACAACAAACCCCAGCAACAAAATTTTAATGTGACTTTAAATAAACCGTGTGAGCTGTAAATAATACTGTTCGTTGGTAACCAGGTGATTCAGCGTCACCTGACACTGCTACTTCACAGCAAATGCGATATCATGAAAATAGTGAAATGACAAAAGATGTAGAAATATGTTTTTATAGAAATAATAAATTTATCTATTTTATTATAAAAACAGGACAGTTGTACAAAAATCTTTATATGTTATTTGTAGAAGTAGAAATAGATGAATGGGTTAAAATTTTTGGAGGAATGTTCGAAAAGAATAGTAATTGATCAGAGGGGGAGAAAACTTATTTCAGTCCCTACGCAGGAAATAGCTATTTTTAATAAGAGTGTTGAAAGTAAGTTATATTTTGTTTGTGGACCTTTTCACTCACAAAGTAAAACCATACTCTTATTATAAATAGCTATTTCCTGCCTAGGGACAAAAATAATTTTTCTCCCTCTCTGATCAATTACCACTCTTTTCGAAAAAAATGGTAAATTTTCACATTCCTCAAAAAATTTTAACCCATTCATCTATTTCTACTTTGTCCCTTGAAAGTATTCTTCCTCAAATGTAATACCCTCGTGCAATTGTTTTTTTTATTTTTCGAAGCAGTTCTGATATTCATTTTGTTTTTATACTATGATGAAAAGTTCGCTTTTCTTCTCCTGTAAGTATACGGCACAAAACTGCACATTCAATAGTGCAGCACATTCAATAGTTTCAAAATTTAGATGAGCATTAGTATGTACTCTATTATACAACATAATAATAATTGTCTAATATAATATATATTGATTTGAAATCCCTAAAAAAATCTATAAAAATTAAAATTTAAAAAGATTAGCTGGAAAATAACAATTATATTAAGCAAAAAAAACTGAAATGTCAATGAAATAAAATACTAGCAACAATTAAATACTGAACTATCAACAATAAATGAAAATTTAAAATTATCAGCAAGAAATGAAAAATTAAAAGTTAAATGATTCCAAGCCAAATTACGTCACGAAGTTTCGATTCATAGTGTCCACAACCGTCTTCGGGTGATGACCGACATCACCCGATACTAAAAATCGAAACGTCGTGAAGTAATTTGGGTGGGAATCTTTTAATTTTCAATTTTTTATTTCTTGTTGATGATTTTTAATTGTCATTTCTTGTTAATAGTTCAATTTTTAATGGTTGCTTGTATTTTATTTCATTGTAATTTCAGTTTTTTCATTTGATATAATTGTCATTTTTCAGTTATTGTTTTTAATTTTTTACAGATTTTTTCAAGGATTTCAAATCAATTTATTATTAGACAATGAAAGTCCAAACTAATTAAATGCACCACGAAACATTGTCAACCATCTTCAAACAATCATTTATTTGATGAACATTATATAGTATGTACAACAGAGAGAGTAACAATAATAGCAGATAAAATAGAAAACTCATAAAAGGTGAAACATTGTGCATGAGAATGCTATTAATCATCAGTCGGAACTATAAAATTTAATAATGAAATTAAAACAATAATAATAAAATCTGAATAAATGAAGTTTAAATATTCAAGCCAGTCTCGATATACCTATACTGTAAAGGTTGAATGGACTGACGCCTATCATAAAATAACTACTACCCTGGCTAATACCACGAAGAGCGTTGGATTATATCTGACTGGCGCCAGTACAGGAATCTCCACAGAAAATTTCCTGCATATATGCAATTAGCAATACAACTTGAAATTTTTAAAGTTCATTCATTTAGATTTGTCTATTGCCAGTCTTCAAGAATAGCTCACTGACTAATAATAATAAATATTATAAAAGTGCAGATATGTATATATTTATGAAAGTGTATTATTACGTGTATTACGTTTAGATCAAAAAGTTATACAATGACAATAAAATCCAACAATAAAAGTGAAATGAGTATGGGAGTATAGGTAAAGTTGGGGGCCTACAAAGATATTATTCAATTTTTGGGTTCGTTCATCATATATAAATTTCTTATAATGTTCACAAATATAAGCATAAGCATATATTGATAAATTCAGGCGATAAACAATACATTATTTCTTCACTATATTGCATATTATGATAAACGTGTTATTTGCCCCGTAAGTAAATTTATAAAAGTACTCATTAAGAAGGTAGGAAAAGAAATTAAATATATTACATAGGGGTTAGTTATCTTTTCGTCACCTTGGTATTTACCTAATCCTGCTCGACGAAAAGTGGCATTTTCCTCCCTAGTAATACAAATAGCTATACGCTATTCATTCACTTCTATTTTAAATGTACTCGTGAACATATCTACCATTAAGGGAGGCACCACATTTCCCATTGCGGTACAGTCATGCTTCTTGTAGACAAAGTTGTTGGATTGAAACTAATTCTGTTCCATATATAAATTTGTACTGCATGTACTATTCACAACGTTAACAGCATCAGAAACTTAACGAATTACACTGCAACTATAGTTACACAGTAGCTACAGAGTATAACCGGCAAACAAACTGATTCTGAAATTAAGCAAGAGAGCTTTTGGGATTGGGATTGAAATGAAGAAGAAATACTGAATTTCAAAAATGTATAGAAGATTCATTAATAATCGTATCATTCCTCAATTCCGAATGAATATGCGTAACGATGTAGATATCAGATCATCATATAATTTCATTAGGTAGGCAGCTTATAAATCATAATGATAAAGTATCTCTGAAAAACATAATAGTAAGTTGATTTTGATTGAAATATGTGAGTTCGTGAATGAACGTTTGTAATGTAGATATTTCAGAAACACTTAATCTTATTGAAAGGGTATAGATGATATTCATATGATTCGTAGAAAATTGTTCAACATTCTCGAAATCTTTTTCTATCCTGAGAAGACAGAAGAATATCAGCAAAATAAAGAAGCGAAATCAGATGCAACAAGCGAAGTTGAGAAGACGAAAACAAATAAAATATGCGATGACAAAATGGGCGAAACGAAACTTTATAATTGCCAGATTAATGAAAATTTGAAACATATTGGTCAATTTTGAAATATTCAAAAACGCAATTTCTTCCAACTCATCACTTTCCTTTTTAACAATACATATTTCTCTCTCAATGATAAAATTCATAATAGCTATTTCTGATATGAATGTGATATTTCTATAAAAACCATTTTGACATCTCTTGTCAGTTACCTATTTTCATGTTATCGCATTTGTTGTGAAGTGGCCGTGTCAGGTGACGCCGAATCACATGGTTACCAACAAACCGTACTGTTTAAAGCTAACGCGTTTAAAGTTCTTGCTGGTGTTTAATGTTTGCATAGTGAAGAACAACCGTGAGGAATTGTGTGTTCCTAATGATATTGAAGAGGCTGCAAAAAGAGCTTCAATTGAATTGGTACCAATTCAATTGAATTGGTACCAAAAAAAATGGGCTCAGCTGTACGACATCGCATATTTTAATTTTATTAGCTGATGTAGACTTGAAAACGTCGAAGGAAATTTCAGCGAAACTGTCTTCTTAGCCTACCTAGAAGAGAAATCAAAAATAAGGAACTCGTCAACTTTGGTGAGCAAGTAATCATTGATAAAAGTCGAGTGCGCTCGTTAAAAATTATATTAATATAAGCAAATATGTCAAAGTAATAGCTATTAGCATTCCTAAAGCAAAAAAAATTAAGTTATAGGCCTAAAATATCAATAACTCTTACGTTTGAACAAGTCCAGAGGTTTATAAATGAGGCGCCAGATGTAAATATGTATTTGATAATAAAAGTTGCTACTATTTTTGGAATATATGGAGTCTGCCGGCGCGGCGTGAAGAACTGTGCTATTTATTAATAGAAAACATCAAAATGATGGAGAAATCATTGATTGTTCAAATTCCAAATACAAAAACGAAAATAGATCGTTCGCTATGCATTGTTGAAAAAAACATTGACTATTTTATTAAATACGTTGATTACGCCCTTCCCCAGATAGCACAGGACGTTTTAAAGACGTCCATTACATGTCCATTTAACGTCTGAATGTCCAGGACCAAGTCTGGACGTTTTAAGTATGTCCAGTTT
>WOGP01005793.1:0-12867 GCA_015342065.1 Leptinotarsa undecemlineata | reverse complement strand
TGAAAAAGTTGGACTGTTGTGTTCTCTGGCATGTAGACATTGTCAAGGCCAGTCATGTTCTAATGCTGAATCACCAATATTGGAGGATTCATTTGATACCAACGAGAAAACATGGGATACATCACTCTTGACGCAGTTTACCTACACCCAGGATGAACATCAAAAAGAAGAAGAAGATCAAGAAGAAGAAGAACGACAAGAAAAAGTATTTGAAGGTTGTGACTCAGATGAATAAATTTTTTAATTTTTTAAATTTCAATCGCTATTATAATTTCCAACCCTTCCTAATATATTTTATTATGCAAGTTTTCAATTTGACAGAATCACAACAGACATGTGGAATAGGCCTATTGGAAAAACCACGTTAAAAAAACGCGCTAAGTACAATACCTCATAGGTGGCGTGGAAACGTGTGTATATAATGAGGATTACAACTTTTACATCTTTTTGGCTCGTCGTATTTCAGAAAAGGTGGCTCTAACAAAAAAAAATATCGATACATTTTTTTTAGAGAATTCTATGGTCTACAATTTTCATCTGATGTTATTTTATGACATTGCAATCATTCGGAATTTTAAAATCTTATTTTTAACTATCTTTTGAATGATTACACGCGTTTGCAGCTTGTTGTAAATGTATGTACCTTCCAATGTCTAGATTGACAGGATTACAATTCCAAAAATCCCAAAACTGCAACAAAGTTTCTGGTCGTGATAAAAAACGCGTCTAGGATGAAAATTTTATAAGTGAAAATTGCCAAATTATTATTATGTACAACTATAGACCAACAATTAAAGAAATCATAGAGTGAGAACTGCATATCAAGATATTTATAGATAATGATATATCGGTCAACAAAATCGCAACAAATATCTCACGCTTCTGAGACGTGTCTATTATACACTTCACACGTCTGACTACTGATCATTTGGTTTATATATTTGTTTGGTCTTTTTTCTTTCACCTAGTGGTCATTGAATTTGTATGAAACTTTGAATTTAAATAACACTTTCCTTCATTTTGTAAAATAGAAATTGAAATTTTTTTGATTTATGTACCTACTCAATTTGTTACTAAGTTTACCGAATAACAATATTGATGCTACCATGTTTAAGAAGTAACAAAAATAAGACCAATAAACGTAATCACACCATGAATCTCTAGAATGATAGATTTTATTTTCAGTAAAACAATTTGAACCCTAATATTGACGAACATAGTTTTTAATTGACCCAAAAAAGAATTGTTCGATTCAATTTCAATGTGAACATAAAATATTTAATGTAAAATATAGTGGAAAACAGTTAAACAGATAATTTACAATGGAGATAATAAGATACTGAACAGTATGTTCCATTTTCAGTTGAGAATTCGGCTCATTTACTGAATGGCCAAATAGAATATTTATGATTGCTCCCAGATACTACTCGTCTTGATTATCCAGAGGAGTGGCCTGATCTTTTTCCTACACTTTTAGCAATTGTTCAGTTGTTGTATATTTTAACACCTCAACACGTGCATTTCATTAGTTCGGACTTTCATTGTCTAGTATGATATTAATTGATTTGAAAACCTTGAAAGAATCTGTAAAACATTTAAAAATAAAAAGGTTAGTCAAAAAAATAACAATTATATTAAGCAGAAGAAATAAAATACAAGTAACAACCCAGAAAATCACTTTTATTTTTTTGGTTAATATAATTGTTATTTTTTCAGCTAACCTTTTTATTTTTTATTTTTTACAGATTCTTTCAGGGTTTTCAAATCAATTCATATCATACTAGACAATGAAAGTCCGATCTAATGATATACACCATGAAACATTGCCAACCACCTTCACACACCTCGACACGTGTGTCAATCACCAAGTGATCATCTTCGACAGGCAGATCAAACTTGTTTTTCAAAAGAAAGATCAAACTCTTGGTGTTGGGAAAAAATCCAGTAATATTCATTACTACACCAAAGGTTCCAAACGGTGCATCACCAATAAATAGATAGAAAAATATGGCTCCTTCACTGAATAGCCAAATAGAATATGATTGTTCTCAGTTACTGAATATTTTTTCAAACGTGGCAAATTGGTAATCAAGTGATTCATAATTTCATTCATTAAATGAATTTTCGAATTAGTATGCAAACTTTCTCTTCTTTATATTGGTTGATTTTAATCGATTTATTGTCGGCCAGGTACTTGGGGAAACATGCAGAATAATTTTGAGATAATTAATTTGATCAAAGTTATGATATTATTAGTATGTATGGAAACAAACAAAAGTCATTTATTGAGAATCATGACCAACGGGCATTCCAACCGACATTATTTCTGTATCTCGAGTGTTACACATCGTAAATGACTATATATAAATGTCAGAAAAAACAGTTCCAAACATTTAAAATTTGTTTTTTATCATTTCAATAATTTGGGATTTCAAAATGGAATATATTTGATTTAATCGTTATTGATATAATTACCCGTATGCATTAAGCTGTAGCAAACACGAAAAGTTTCTTCCTTGAATATTTTCTGTCAGTTACATTTCTTTTTTTGTTGTTTTTTTATAAAAGCAATTAACTTGTGAAGAAATACAATAAAATTGTGAAAAATGTTAAAAGGTAATATAACAACATAATACAATACAGATTGAAAAAATTTTTATAGATGTTCAGATAAATATAAAAATAAATATACATACATGTTTACCTACATAAATACACATTAATTCGCATATTCATGAAAAGCATATTGCCTACATATTCCATTAAAAATTCAAGTTTCCTAATTGAAAAATTCTTCTATGGTGCAGCAGACTTTGCCGAGTAAGTGTTTCTTCAGGAGATTTTTTGAAAACTCTTAAGGAAAGTGCATTCTTTATGTTATCTACCAGATAATTATAGCATTTGCATTCAATATATTTACTTGAGTGCATAACATCATTTTCTTAGTTTGCCGCAGACAATATCAATATATAAAATATATCAAAAAATAAAATTGGCATTTTCAAACAACAAAATCTGGTGGTGTTTCCGACTATTTGAAGAAAACATCAGGGCATTAGTCTTTGATTTATTAATTATTGAATGGTTTTTTTCTGACCATGTTATCACCTTAGCATAGGTAGTCTCAGCCTCAGGATCAACTACAGGATTATTCTGCACACATGTAAAAATTAAGTTACGATGTGATGGCAAATTGGTAATCAACTGATTCATTATTTCATTCATTACATAGATGTTCAAATTAGTTTGCAACTTTCTCTTCTTTCTATTGGTTAATTTTAATCGATTAATTGTCGGCCAGTTACTCATCCTTCAATTAGATAATTAAAATTCAGGTACTCGATATTTAACTACTTCAAATTTCAAAATATATATATAAAGCGTTTATTATAGAGACCTCAGTATAGTTTATGATATTATATTTACCACTGCACTGAAATACGACCAAAGTAGTGACTCCACCGTGAATATCAAATGAACATGTTGGCTCACGTTCAAGTTTTAGAAGTTCTCCAGGAAGCGTCTAGTCAGAATCCTGAAATTCTCAAGCGAGCAGAAGCTATGTTGAAGGAATGGGAAACGCAACCCAGATTCTATGGATTATTAGTAAACATAATATCTAATCGTTCATTCGATGTAGGTGTGAGGTGGATAGCTGTGATATACATGAAGAATGGAGTCGGCAAATATTGGAGAAGAAATGCTACAAACGTGATATGTGAAGAAGAAAAACACTATATCAGACAGAGGTTGCTGAATAATTTCACTGAACCGATCAGCCAGATTGCACTGCAGAAGGCAGTTCTCATTTCAAAAATTGCCCGTCTTGATTATCCCGAGGATTGGCCGGAACTTTTTCCCACACTTCTAACAGCAGTTGGGAATCCTGATAAACTCATCCAGCATGGATCGTTGTTGACGTTACATCATGTCGTGAAAGCAATTCCATTCAAAAGTTTGACAGCTGATCAAAAGATATTTCGTGAACTAAATCTGAGCATAGAAATATTCATGAACATGGAGTCGATTGCAGTTTTGGTTTCAGAAGTTCTCCGGGAAGCATCTAGTCAGAATCCTGAAATCCTCAATCCAGCAGTAGCTCAGTTGAAGGAATGGGAAACGCAGCCTGGATTTCATGGTATATTACAAGACATAATATCTGATCATACTTCTGATGTAAATGTGAGGTGGATGTCTGTGATTTGCATGAAGAATGGAGTTGACAAATATTGGAGAAGAAATACTCCAAACGCAATATCTAAAGAAGAAAAACATTATATCAGGCAGGCGTTGCTGATCAATTTCACTGAACCAATCAGCCAGATAGCAGTGCAGAAAGCAGTCCTCATTTCAAAAATTGCTCGTCTTGATTATCCCGAGGAGTGGCCTGATCTTTTTTCTACACTTCTGGCAGCAGTTGGAAATCCTGTTGATCTTGTTCAACAAAGGGCGTTGTTAACGTTACACCATGTCGTTGAAGCACTTTCGTCCAATAGGTTGGCTCTTGATCTTGTTATGCATACCTATGGTACTCAGATCTTCCAAGAGTGTACCCGTTTGATATCTGACTTCAAAAATGAAGAAGTTGTAACGAGGCTTGTTAACACTTTCATCAGAGCTTCGCCAGTTTTGGGACCTAAAATAGTGCTTCCTATCCTTCCAAAAATATTTGAGAAGATATATTGCACTGAAGAATATTCATTACTGACGGCTATGTTTCTTTGTACCCTAGCGAGAGTGTTGTTATCATCACATGAAGTATTCGCAAGGGTACTGGTTGCCCTTGCCCAAGCACATAATGAATCAGAATCAGTAACTTTTGGTAAAATTCTGGATGTCTGGCTGGATAAAATGAGACGTGTGGCCCAACTGGACCAAAGAAAACTGTTGGGATTGGCCCTAGGGAACTTATTGACTTCTCGATGTGAACCTGTTTTAGCAAGATTTGGCCTAATATTGTTGAACGTTTCAGAGGCTCTTAACGATATCACAAAATATGAAGAGAATGGGACATTAATCGATTCTTTGGTAATGACGGAAGATCATTTTGATGAGGAGAGGGATGGTTATCATGAATCTGATTACGATCAGAGAAACAAACAACTTGTTTTGTCAGATCCTGTTCACACAATAATTTTCAAGGATTATGTTCAATCACGGTTATGTGAATTGAGGGACCAAGTGGGCAAGGAACAGTTTCCGCAACTGTTACAGTGTGTTGATGTAGATACGCAGTTACGACTCAAAGTTTATATAACGTTTTAGTGATGTTTTCGACAATTGATATTGAATAATTGATTGATATTTCTGTATGATTTCTCCCTGTTACTTGTATGTTGACAGTTGCAGTTATGTTTACATTTAACTGTGTATTATTTTGTATTAGTAATAAACTGAAAGTATATATAATGTTTGTGTTATATTTTTTTACTTAGGTCATTCAGTCTGTTTTGATGAATGAGAGAATGCCTATGGTGTGTATTTTTCATTAAATCTAGTCAAAGTTAATAGTTCGGTTGATTAATATATTGAATATACAAAATATCGACCCACTGTTCTCACTAGTGGTGTCAGACTTAACCTCTAAAGCATAACTTGAATCCACAATCCTCAAAGAACAGTCCTGTGCATAAGTAAGCATGGATGCTGACGCCGTCTTTATAGACGGCTTTATTGACCAGCTGAACAATGGTTCACACTTTTTACAACCTTATTTGCTGATAGTTTCTGATTATTTCTAAATTTCTAAGATCATGATAAAATAATGAATCGATTCAATAAGAAAAGTTTGTAATCATTCAATTTTATTTAGAAAAAATTATATTTTCTTGTTCCAATCGTGAATTATGAAACAACACAATACATGATATCCAAGTATATTTCTACGAATATGATATATATTTCACTTAATCTGAAAACGTACATTTTGGACTGACTAGGAAACTTGTTTATTCATTCAATAATAAATTTATGTTTGATAGTTGGATGCACTCAAACTTAACACTACGTAATTATCTTCAGACACATCACGAAACAATTTGTATTTTGACAGTTATTATGATTTAATCAGTAGCGTTTTATGGAAACATTTGGGGTATATGCGAAACGATTATTTTGAACAGGATTTGTCAATACTTGGGAACACGTGCAGAATAATTTTGAGTTTATTCATTTGATCAAAGATACAATATTACTGGTATTTATGAATACAAATAAATGTCGTTTATTGGGAATCATGGACAAAGGTATTTGAAGAGACATTAGTTCTATAACACGAGTGTTACACATCGTTAATGACTAGATGCAAATTTCAGAAAAAGAGATCCCAACATTCAAAATTTGTTTTTATTATTTCATAAATTGTGAATGATTTGAGATTTTAAAATGGAAAATATTTAATTTAATCCTTATTGATATGCATTAAGAAGTTATTTGAATTTTTTTCCACTTCAAATCCCCTGTAGCAAACAAGAAAAGTTTCTGCCTTGAATATTTTGTGTCATTAATATTATAGGATCAACTTCAAGAACCTCTGCACACAAGTAAAAATTAAATTATCATGTGATGGAATTGATCGATACTTGATGGAAATTTATGAAGTTTTCAAGTACCAGTAACACTTCATTATGACATCGTTATGAACAGTTACAAATCCGCAACACGTATTTCTCCTCACAATAGCGTCCTCTGCCGTGTTCATATTCCACTTCACGCCTGAGGAAGCTATTATTTAGCACAACAACACAATAGTGTTATCGTAAATGGTGAATTCTGAAATCAACTAAAAAGTGTGATAGTTGTTCAGATTTAGATAATGATTTTTCTCCTCTTTCAACTGAGGTATTTCATATTCATATGAAAATATCTTGTTTAAGTTTAACACCGGTATGGTAAAAAGAGTTTATCCTACTACAGAACGTATTGAACGGTACAAAGTAGTCCACTTCTTTAAAAAACATTCACCAGTCTTTCATATTTTTTTCGTTTTCTGAAAATTGCAAGTCCATTTCCTTTATGTGCAAACATTTATTTGTCTATTTGTTCTGCACTCGAGGTCAAAAAAAAATTAAAGGTATCAAATCGAAGTATATAACTCATTTTCTCTTCCTTATTTCAGTACAAGCATGATATCATTCATTTCTATAAAGGACAGGCTAAGTTCAAATATGCCAATAGGCCCACTGACAACTGAATGGAATAATTAAATAAAGCATTTGAAATCATCAAATGACAACTGCTTTTTTCAACAACTGGAAAATTGAGTTTTTCAAGATATGAAAACACCAAACCAATGTGTTTGTATAACTAGACACCAAAATCTATCTACTATAAAATAGGTAATTTATCAGCTTGCATCAACACCAATCACAAGTCTTCAACAATTTTTAGTTGCTTCCACCTTATCCTCCGTAATATCAATAAAACTGAGATCGTTCTTTAACAATTTCATCACAAACTCGTTAACACTTTCATTGTTGATCTCCAACCCATACTCCATGACAGCGAATCTCCTTCTAGGTAAATCGACAGTAACTAATAACGGCATGACGTCATCCAGTCCAATGAGGTCTCTGAGAATGTCAGATGTTTCGCTGTCGACACCGATGAGGAACTGAAGATATGGGTCTTCTTTTATATTTAAAAAGAAGTCTTCTTGGGCAGAACTGAAGTTTATGTTACTTGTTTCGTAATAGTTTTCAGCCGCAGGAGCTAGTACGGATTCAGCAAATTGAACCTCTGTATCTTCACCATCTATAAAAATAAAAAGATTATTGTTGATTATCATTTGGTGAAGTTACATCTGTATATAATCAAATCAAATTCAGTTTAAATGATGAAAATCATTTTTTCCAACATCAGAATTGGTATTTGTATTACATATGGTACCAACCAAATGATTAGTTTTTTATACTTCCTGGGAGCTACCTGACTTGTCCGTTTCTTCCACAACTCTGGTAAACACTGCAGCACCAAGGACGTATTGCATTTTCTCCCATTTTTCCATGACACCCATTCCAACAATTTCGTTTTCTGTACTAGGCTATACGATTCTCTTGCTGGACATATATCATATTCTTCTGGAAATAATTTGGGTTCTCTATAAGTTTTTTGCCTCTTGTGATTCAAAGTTTCGCATTCGCATCATGAAATATGTCGAGCTATCTCTCTCCCATCGTTGCACTGCCTGCAGCCAAGAACTCGGTTGTGAACAACCATATTTCGTTCAGGTGTCCTCTCAACAAACAGTGTCCGATTTCTGCTTTGTTGAAACACTTTTTGGTTCTCTTTTCGAACGATCTCTTTATGAATATTTTCCAGTTTGTATTCCATTTTTCAATCTGATTCCGTACCCAAAGATTTTGGTACCCGCACAGCGGATTTAGGTCATATCATATGAAGTCTAGCATCCGTGTCTGGCACACTCGTCAGCTTTTCCGTTGCTCAGGATATCGGAGTATCCTGGCACCCGGTATATAGTAAATATATCCCTGTTCACAAGTTTCCCTCACTTCAATGCTCCTAGAGCAACCTGACAGTCTGTGATCTATGGATCCAAGTAATATAGCTGTAGGAGTTCTAGCTCATTCATCATAGAAAAACGCATGCAAATTTGCCTAGGTCCATTCTGGACTTTTTGTGGACCTCCAATCGGAACCTTGTGTAACACCCAACTCAAGGTAGGTGTGACGTAGTGGTCCCCCATTTCTCCACAGAAGCTGCTACGCGTAGAGCGGGAAATTCAAATCCAGTTGAGGAACAACTCACGAACTCTACGAGCTCACTTCAAGGTCATACGTCGTTGGTAAGTGTTTCAGAAAGAGACTTTTAACGACCCGGGTTCAAATCTCATATCTCTAATTTTTTTTATTCAATTTCACTCATCTGCCGATGATCACTAGGATCACGTGACTGTTGCGCGACAAGGGAGCTCAGGGGTGAAAGCCTGAGCGGTGAGGCGGAGTCCCAAAGGAGCCCACGCTCTTTGAATCTCTCCGACACTCATTCCATCCTTTTCTGCATCGGGAGTTTTTCCATAAATAATGAACTCCTATAGATTATATTACTGATACACTCATTTTGTTGGGGGACTCGAATTAATGTTCTTTGCGTATTGCTAGATTGCATACACTTCAGTCTGGAAGACTGCTGTGTACTGACCGCGCGGATAACCTATCTGTATACCAGTTGTTTCCGCCTAGTAGAGTAAGAAAATTAGCAAGAAATTTGTTTTGATTTATGTTAGAGTATTCGTACATGAAGTGTTTCTTCTCCGCTTTCGGAACATTGTTCATGAGATAGAGCTGTTACTAGTTAACAAATGTTTCTTTCCAAGGAAGGTTTCAAATATTCAGTAGGACCATGTCTGATGTCAATCGAGTCCTAGGTACACTGTTACTTGGTTAGGATCTTTCCTGCACTAACGAGGTGTAATATCTCGAAACTGACCTGATTAATTCCACTATGATCCTGCTGCTGGTTGAACGAAAAGCATCTGCAAGACTATCCTCTGTATTGTAATTTCCATAAATGTCTGTGGAATATAATTCAATGTCCATCGTGATATTAACTGGGAAAGTAGTTATTTCATGGCAGGCATTTACCTTCTGTGTAGGTGAACGTTCCTACTATGTAGGACCATTCATGTAACGAAACCAATCAATAAAATTATTTGAATTGTTGAATTGATTTGAAAAACAGCAAAGGATATAATGAATAGAAATATGAAAAGTAACAATATCTAAATTGAAAAGTATCAGAGTAAAATAAAAAAAATCAAATTCATTGGAACATTCAAAAGCAAACATTCGAGTTGTAATCCGTTAACATTGATATAAACCATTTTCGAATTCTTTAAAAACATATTGAATAGTATATAGAGTAATTTGCTTAATTCTCCGCTTGACTTTGTTTTCACATTTTCAGCCTGAACGGGTTTGGTATACTTTCGAATTCAGATCACTCCTTCAAATCGTATCATGACTGCCAATGCACGAAAACTCAGTTCAAGGATGCTTATAATGTGAAGGAGCTCCTGTTGATACAGTATAATTATATCAATGCCTGTAGTACTGCGTTCATCTGTTCTGGATTTCTGGCCATACTGACCTGGAAGGCAATGAGGCTGCTGGTTGCAGAGGAGGGTGCTGCAAGCAGCTTCATCGGACCAGAACCTGTCATTGACATCGCTTTAGGCAATGCTCAACAAAGATTGAACACCTGGATGGCAAAAAGGTTTATGAACTTCTGGCAGAATCTTCTAGTATTGGCCCACTTCAAGGCGTTTATTCATTCTTCGAAGCTTGATACCAAACAGTTGTTGGACTACAGTATCATGATTGCCAATCCACGAACACTCAGTTCAAGTACGCTTATAATGTAAAGTAGCTCATTCATGTTGATATGTCAATGATTTTAGTACTTTATTCATCTGGAAAGGATCATTCCAACGTTGATCTAAAGTGATATCTTCACTGTATTTTTTGATTATCATCAATGATTTTTCCTCGTAGGAGAAAACAACATATTTTTATATGTAATTACT
This sequence comes from Leptinotarsa undecemlineata, assembly GCA_015342065.1. Taxonomy (NCBI): domain Eukaryota; kingdom Metazoa; phylum Arthropoda; class Insecta; order Coleoptera; family Chrysomelidae; genus Leptinotarsa; species Leptinotarsa undecemlineata. The sequence continues at coordinate 2,324 of WOGP01005793.1, read as the reverse complement.
AGGTTAGTTAACTACGTGGTACATTATACTCACCTACAAAAAGGACTACTGCTGGATAATCATACAGTTTCGTTAAATATCGTTCAGTTAAAATATTTACAGGTCTCGGCTTCCAAGGAAAGTACTGCAAAGAAACATTTTGACAAAAATATTTTTATGTTCCTCAATATACATAATATTACAGCGAAGGTATTGGAATTTTTTCAATAGTGACTGATGACTTCTTGATAATTATTTCATTACCTGTGCCAAAGGATCTTCAGCCAACTCAGTTCTGGCGTCCATAGTTATTATATGGCCGTTGCTGTCCAAAAGAAGCAATGTCGGAATACCTCGTATTCCGTAGAGTTGAGCTAATTCCGCTCTCACTGCAGTTTGTTGGAATGGTACCATAATCCAAGGCATTGACTCAATATAGGCACTGAATGATTCGGCACTCCTAGAAAGATGAAAATATGTTCATTTCAAAAATGTTACTTCTTGGATTCATGTGGTTGCGAAGTGTATCTAACCGTTCATAGGAACTGAATATGATATTCATATGACAATCTTTGTTCTTAATTTATTAATATTAGGTTGTTTTAATGTCATTCGTTTTTGTAGCTTCATATGTCAATAAATATTTATTCCACTGATGAAAGGGTTTTGTACTCTGTACATTGATGATGTTAATTTTTTTTCCAAATTTTAACATATACTCAGTAGGCATACTTGAAGACTGGCTACAAATCAAATCATCTAATGGAACAATTCATTCTGGCCAGCCTCAACTCCCTACACTGTAGGTTAATGGACTGACACCTATCAGAAAACAACTACTCCCCTGGCTAACACCACGAAGGTTTTTGAATTATATCCGACAGGTGCCGGTGCTGGATTCTTCACTGAAGGTATTCCGGTATATGCTGTTGGCGATACAACTACCGTGATAGATTTTCATCAATTGGAATACACTTGCAGACCGTTTTTGGGCTGTTTGGCCACCCGTCAGTGCAAGGTGGAGACTATCATCAACATAAAGTCGAGGATTTTCGGTAATTGAAAATCGAATTCCTTCAGAGTATCACTACTAACTAGGCTGAAGCGGACAACGAACAACTAATTTGTCATCGCCCCTTCTGCCTGTGAACGAGATAACCAACCGCATATCCGAAATTTGGCCAATTCCTCATGAAATTTCAATACTACACTTATTACTATATGATGTCGTTTAACGATTTTTGATAAATGTTTCTTTACGAATTCAAATTGAACTAAAGCGCTGCCGAAACAGCCCGAAAAATTAACGAGGCATTTGACAGTGACAGTGTTGATGAACGCACTGTTCGACGTTGGTTTGTGAAATTTCATTCCGGAGATTTTAACTTCGAAAATGAGCCCCAAAGTGGCCGACCTACAGTAATCCAGGACGAAGATTTGAGGACCCTGGTGGAGAATGACCCATCGCAAATGGTACGTGGGATGGCGGTGTAACAGGAGTTCTTCAGGAGAGTGGTTGGACACTGATTAGCCACCCAGGCACTTCTCCAAAGAGAAAACCCCCCAAAAGACCATGGTTACTGTAGGGTTGTCAGCGGTTGATGTGATTCACAATATAATTTTTTGCAACCGGGACAAATCATCACACCAGACTCCTATTGTGACGAAGTCAACGAAATGTACCAAAAATTGCGTCGGCAGTAGCAGGCACTGATCCTGCTTCACGACAATGTCTGTCCGCACGTTTCACAAATCACTGTCCGAAAATGAACCGAATTCAGCGTCGAAGTTCTACCTCAACAACCATACTCCCCAGACCTCTCGCTAACCGCCTTCCATTTTACAAGTATTTCGATAACTTTCTAACCGGTAGAACCTTAGCTAATCAGGAGCAGGCAAAAATGGCCTACGTTGATTTCGTCGAATTCTGAGTACCCAATGTTTATGCCGACGAAAATAATCCACTTGTGTTACGTTGGTAAAAGTGCCCAGATTCAAATGACACTTACTTTGATTTAATTCAATAAATATTCACTGATATATTACAGTTTGAAGTAGACTCATAATAATGGACAAAACTTCTAAAACAATCAATAGCTCAATGAGGGATAGAAATAAACTGAATGTGTACAGGTTTTATCGAAAGTAATATACCAAGACCTCATAATTTCATCGATAAATTTCAATTTTTCAATGAGAATTTTGTCATTTAGCGAAACGTTGGGAGAAACCAGCATTACAAAACCATGAGTCTGTAAGACGGGTCGTTATATCTATTTCTGGTTGATTGATTAGTATTTCTCAAAAATAACAAAATTTGAGTTTGAAAAAGTCAACATTTATCT
>WOGP01005792.1:0-12867 GCA_015342065.1 Leptinotarsa undecemlineata | reverse complement strand
AAAGTATTATATTAATCCGTTAGGAAAACCTGAAATGAATTTATATCGAGTAATATTGAGACTATTTGATTTTTCAATAATTTATAAACAATCTTACAACTTACTTCATTAGAACTGGAACACCATTAGAAAATACTTTCTGCACACTGCTATTTGTATTGTATTATTGAAATTCTATGAAACACAAAGAAGTTTAAAAAAGTAAAAGTAGTCGTAGCGGGAAACTTCAACACTTTGTTTCATATGTGATCCTGTTGACTGGTCTAATTTCAGCTTGCGTCTCTTGATGCAGAGATGCAGACGTGGAAAAACATTGGACGAGGTGACTAGATGGCTAATTATTATCCACCTACACCCAATTTATTAGGAATTAAAAAATAATCTTGTTTGAGGAGAACCAGTTACTTGGGTATTTCAGATCCTCGCAAAATGTATTACTTGGAACATAATTATTGTGATTATCAGGTAGATATATTGAAAGATTTTTATACTGAAGTGTATGTCAAAAGTTGTGAAAAACTAAAAGTGAACACATTTCATGGTCAATTTTTTTCTTAAAACAATGCCAAGTAAAATATTGCCGTATGAGTCTCCGGAGAAAGCAAACTTGAAACGCAAAATTTTGTTTCGTTTGACTCCTAGAAACCAATTAGTGAATTTAGATTTGAATTTTGAAAAGGGGAAGTCTTGTAATAGATTAGATTAGTTTTTTCTTGGGAAAAGGTTTCACGTTATTCGCGTAATTGGATGCAGTTAAAACAATATTGATTTATGAAGAAAAATATAAAGATGAATATTTGATAAAGATAAAACTATTCACCTATGTACGTGTCCTAAAAACATGAATACAGACATCATGAAGTATCTTGATTATATATCTTTCATTTCTTTTTTAACTTTATGATTTCTCCATTTTTATTGTTGTTACTACATGAAAGAGGAAGACGAAATACGACAAAAAGTTCGGCTGAATAGGTAAAAATAAAATTTGGTAAGATGAGCTTTGAAATATAAATATAATAAATTTGAAAGTGAAGCAGTGAAAACCAAAATGTTTGTGAAATTGAAAAAGTTCAATAATTCATTAAATGCTACCATGCCACCGTTGACACTTCTAGAAGTACACCTGGTATTGAAAGTTTTTCTTGTAAGGGATATTTCAATATACTCTTTCATATATTATGTTGTGTATGAGCTTTCTTATTGTTTAAATTATGTAATGAATAGTGGGGTTTGATTTGATTTTAAGTTTATTTTCACTTCAGAGCATATAAAAAAGTGAAAATATTATTTTCAAAACTGTCTTTTTAATATTCATTAATTCATATATTCAATTCATATTACTTCGATCAGAAGTGATTGGTCACTTATTCAGAGCATATAAAAAAGGAAAAAAGCTTGTTCTCAAAACTAACTTTCATATTACACATGATTCATGCAAATTTATCTGCCTGACAAAACAATAATAGTTATTTCAATAAGGGGTGGAAATTTCATTGCAATAAAAATTATTGGTTTTGTCACAGTTCAATTCAATTTCAATTATTTTTTCTATTAGTTTGTGATAATTTTATTCAATTCTCACATGAGTGAGTATTTCTTTCTTACACAATTATATTTTTATATTGTTCTCGCAGCTCATGTCATATATTTCCGAATTTTCACTTTTCAACGCTTTGTCCTGAGAGTTAACTAACATTTGTTGAAGTAAATCTAAAGAAATGAACCTCGTCCACTAGATGAAGTGACATTTTCTTGTTCGCTCCAACTCAGGAAGAGGAATGGAATACTCTGAAAGAATTACGATTTTGAATTATGGAACATCATTGACTTTAGATCGATGATGGCCACTATCTTGCACTGACGAGTAGCTAATTAGCCAGAAACCAGTCTGCAAGTGTGCCTGTTCCAAAATTGAAAGTTGACTCAGTTGTAATGGCAATTGCATATGCAAGAAATTTTGTGAAGATTCCTGCACTGACGCCTGTCGGATGTAATCCAACGCCTTTCGTGGTATTAGCTAGGGGAGTAGTTGTTTTCTGATAGGCGTCAGTCCAGTCAGACCAAGTTACGTCACTTGTGACGTAACTTTTGACGTAACTTGGTTTGGAATCTTTTGATCTTTATTTTTATTTTTCATTTCTGTTAATATTTTTATTTTTCAACTTTTATTAATATTTCAATTTTTAATTTTTTGTTTGTAGCTTGTATGTTAATTCCTTGTAATTTCAGTTTTTTTGTGTTTAGTAAAATTGTTTTTTCGTTTAATCTCTTAATTTTTTCAGGGATTTCAAATCAATTTATATTATATTAGACAATGGAAGTCCGAACTGATGTAATACACCACGAAACATTGACAACCACCTTCAAACCAACGCCCTTCGTGGTATTAACCAGGGGAGTAGTTGTTTTCTGATAGGCGTAAGTCCATTCAACCTATTGTGTAGGTATATCCGAGAACTGGCTAGAACGTTAAAAGTTCATTTCTTTAGATTTGTTTACTGCCAATCTTCAAGGATAGTCCACTGACTAATAAGAAAATTTGTTGAAGTTTTAAGGAATTTTCGAAAATATAATCTAATTCTTGTAGTGATACTTGGTTTAAATGTAAAGACAATAAACTTTTAATTCATGTTTTTTGAGTCGAAGATTTATGAAATCTCCCTAAATTTACATTTCTTAATTGACGTATCTACAAATACGTGAAATATCTGTTGCTTTCAGTTATGTCCTTTTCTTCATTCAAGGAAAACATAACAAGTAAGTTCAAATCTGCCATTTTGTTTCGTGAATAATGGCGGTAGCTATCGTTTTCTGAAATCAATAATCGGAGAATTTTACAAAATTTTTGTTTTCTTACTGGTATTAAATTTAATAAGTTTTGTGACGATTCTCATTAGACGATTCTTCTTAGACGATTTTCAGTTGAGTCATAGTTTGATCATACACATCGAAAATTATGAATAACTGTTGCCTGGTCTAACGAGACAGTTTTGCTGAACGTTTCACACTAGCTCGTTTTACTTTTATAATTTTGTGTCTTGAGTTCAACAACTATTAATAGTACCTTCGAATTCACGAATGCAGTATTCCAGAGAGAATGCTACAGGTTCAGTCTTAGTTGACGTGACATGTGAGAAAAGTCGGAAAATTGAATGTTAGTTGAATTAATGAATCAGAATATCGCACAAATGGTTTCTGATATTGTGATGAGTGAAATTTATGAATAGTTTTCAGAGATGCCAGTAAATGGTATGTGGTCATTTGATTTATATTCAATCTGTATTCAGAAAATCACGCTATCATGTTATGAAAATTTAGTCCATATTTAACGGATAATTATATGTACTCTTGGGGCCTACAATGTTTTTACCCCAGGTCTCTCCATATTCCATAATCTTTTCCCTGTAGACCCAGGTTTTTTGTATGTGAGCAATATTCAAGTTTCCCATAACCGTCGTAAAGACCACTAAGATTAGAGAAACTGAAATTCGCGCTGTATTATCAAACTCTCGTCTACTACCGCTGTAGACATCATCAGTGGTATATTCTTCGACTGCGTGGACAAAGGTTATATTTCGCCCCAAAAGTTATCCTTCTTCTGTTTATAATTGCTTCATCAAGTGCCTGGGAGTACGGGGGAAAAGGTTTTCCACCTGAAGGACAGATGGTTAGCCCTGAATGCATGCAAGGCTAACTAAGAAGAGTATTCAGGTGGGTCTAATATCTCATAGATTTCGATTGTATTCCGTGATAAGGCCCATATTCTATTCATTTGTCGCTACGGGTAGCAAAATACTTCTGAATCAAACCTCCAAGGATAATGGTGAATTATTGTAACCCTCGTACACATGAGGTATCCTACTCATTTTTCCTGGCTAGGGAATGACTGATCAGTAAATGTTATAAGTATAAGTGAAATAGCTTGTATTCAGGTGTCAATAATGAATGTTACAGGTTTGGACTTTCATTGTCTAAAAAATATAGTAATAGGTTGAAGTCTATCTATATAATGGACCGAAATATTCGGACGATTTTTTTAAAACAGAAAAAAATTATTGGAAATAAACAGGAAATGAGGTTAGGTTAGGTTAGGTTCCAAGTGAGTGGGTCTATTCGACCATCTACCGCAACCCGCAAGGGTTTATTGTGCTCACACCTATTCATTCTCAGCCAAATAAACCCAGCTTCTTCACGAAGGCGATTAGTTTGTATGGTAAGTGGTCTTTCAGGTCAGATGGTAAGAATACGGCTCTGCCGAACTCTAAAGACCAAATTCGGGCCCCAGCGGGGCAGGCACAAAGTATATGCTCTGTTAATGAGTTTGTCGGATAATCAAGTTGCAAGATTCCCACCTTGATACCCACGAAAACCTTCCCATATGACGGTTTTTGCACGTTAGCTATACCTGACAATGCCTTAGATTCAGCTGTGCAGGACTTTTTCGCTTCTAAAGAATTTGGTGCAAGGCGGTTTTTTAAGGTACCCCACTTTTGAGGAGATGACTCAGTCGTTTCCTGGCTGCACCACTAGTTGTTGGATCAGATGTTGGAGAGTTGAGAAGATATCGCTTCTGAACTAAATTTACAAGAAAGTCCGTTGGAGTCGTAAACTCGACATCCATCATCTCTGTAGACTCGCTCCTGAATTAAATTTACAAGGAAGTGATTATAATGGCTATTGATAGTTGTGCTCGAATGGGTTGGTTTGTGGTGAATTGCAAAATCATTTTCGTTGTTAATATTTGTAATTGTGAAGTCTAGAAAGTTTGCCGAATAAATCGTTTCTAGTTCTATTGTAATTTTGATGTGTGTTTTTTTTTTCAACACAAGCACTACAAGTAATCCCTCAAAGCGCTCTAAAAGCGGTGCCTGTGCGGAAGTAGGGGCTGACATTGGATTTGAATCGCTGAAAATTAAATCCATTTGGAAAAACGTTTTCATTGAGTTCATTCCACATAAATGCAGTTTTCCAAATGAAAGAGTTCTTAAACACTGATGTTGAGTTGAACTTCAAAACGATGAGTAGCCACAGTCTGTCGTGTATTTTTGATTTGTAATGTTTTTGGTGGAATCAAATGCACCAAAGGTAGTTGACAATGTTTCTTGGTACATTTGATTAATTCGGACTTCTCTTGTCTTGTATGATATAAATTTATTCGAAATACCTGAAACCATCGGTAAAAATTCAAAAAAGAGATTAGCTGAAAAAAATAACAATTATGTTAAGCAAAAAAAAAGAGTGAAATTACAATGAAATGAAATAAAAGCACCGACCGAAAAAACAAAAAAAAAATCAAACTGTTAACACGAGATGAAAATTAAAATAAACTATTAACAAGAAATGAAAATTATAAAGATTCCAAATCACGACGTTTCGATTGTAAGTATCCTCATAAAAAATTATTAACTAGAAATGAAAATTAAAAATCAAAAAGAATCCAAACCAAGTTAATTCACGACGTTTCGAATGTTAGTATCCACAATCTCGTATTAACAATTTTATTTTATTTAATTTTTTTGGTTGTTGTTTGTAATTCATTTCACTGTAATTTCAGTTTTTTTTTGCTTTATAATTGTTATTTTTTCAGGTAATCTCTTTTTTAATTTGGAAGTCCGTCACTTGAAGTTGCAAGTAATGTTCGCGTCTCCAATCAGGCAGATGGCTCTTTTCTGGATGGAATCCAGCACCTTCAGGATATATTTGGGGGCGGAGCTCCATTCATGAGAACAATACTTCAAAGAAGGTCTGATCTTATAAAGCCTCTAAAGTTGCTGAGGTACTGGTATGTACAGTTTTCTGGTTTGGAACAGTGTTCCAAGCTTTTGAGAAACAGCATTTACAATTTCAGTGACATGATTCTGCCAAGATATATTGGGGTCTCTTTTAACCCCCAACAAACTTATCGAAGCAGAAAGCGGCATTGTTGACAAAATGACTGTAACCCATACCGATAAATCAATTTTTGGAAAATTGGATGTTGCTGAAGAGTTTTTTCCAAGTTTACCATCAGAAAGTCAGGGAGGAGGGGCTTAGAGAATGCACCATTATGATGCATTCTTTATTGATATACATATATTACATTATTGAATTCAAATCAATTTTAGGCTAGACATATTGACAATAGTGAAACGATATCAGATTTGATTGATGTTTTTGTATGATTCATCTATGAGTTTGTAAGACTCTTCTGGAGGAAAGTTCGGGAATAAATTTGTGACATCGAATAAAACTAATTTGGAATTGAGTGATATAAGAATATTGAAGATGTTTTGATATTGAACGAAGATGAAAATTTGCTGTACTTTTTGATGATGGGTAATAAGAATTTGTAAATTCCATACGGTGGGATTATGTCATTCATAAAGTTTGATAAATGAGTACAATTGTGGAGTTTGTGGATTCAACTTTATGCATCTGTGTTCAGGTCTGAAAAGGGATGTAACTTGTTGGATAGAAGTTTTTACTAATTTTTTGCTTGGCTTTTTTGGTGGAATTACAGTAAAACTGGTTAGTAAGAAATAAAGTGTTTCATTTATGTAAATGTCATTGGCATTGGCGATTACTGTGTTACCTCTTTCTGCTTTTGTGAATATGATGTTGTTATAGATTTTCTGTTTTGTCGATTCAGTGTTTTCTTTTCGAAAGTGTGATTTTGCGTAAAGTAAGGACCGTTCACATATAAGTAAGATTCTGTATACTGTTTTTGCAGCATACTGCATAACAAACGGTGGGCATTTGGTTTTCCACTTCCAGCGGGTATCAAATTTCAGTCTATAGAAATTTCTATATATATTTCTCTCTCTATAGAAAACTAGAAATTCAGAACAATCTATGTTTGCTAGAATATCTTTGCCTATACAAAAATTATCAAATGTACGTATGAAAGAGATAACCTTCATTTTGGAAATATAAAGAGAGTAGATTTGAATCTCTTACTCGTGAAATACATATTACATAAGAAAGAGGCATACAAATCCATACATAACTACCGAACTTTGTAAACTCTTTAATACATGCCTGAAACAAAATTTATTCAAATATAATAATAATTTTTATCTGCAAAACTCAGGTCTCTCTATGGGCTCAGCACTAAGTCCAATTCTGGCAGACATTTCCATGGACTCAATAGAAAATAACCGCATCCTTAATAACTCTTTTTCCCAGAAACATATTGTGTTTTGGTTCAGATATCTTGATGACGTACTGGTTGGTTTTGATGGTTCAAACAGACAAATTCTCAATAGTCTGCATGATAAAATTAAGTTCGCAGTTGAAATCTAACAAAACAATGAGCTTGACTTCTTAGATTTGAATATTTCAAGAGTCAATAATGGTTTTCAATTCAATATCTACCGGAAAAACACGTTCACAGACTATACAATTTCCTTTGATTCTTTCAGTCCACTCTAACATACGCTATCTGCGTTTACGTCTATAGTACACAGAGCTTTCGCAATCCATTTACCTGAAAAGAATTTCCAAGACGAACTAAAAATAATTAAGCAAATTGCAGTGTACAATCAGGTACCAATTTCTCTAATAGAAAAGATAATATCAGGAAAAACTCACAAAATACTTATACGTAAATTATACCTAAACTGCCGAGAACACAATATGGTCAAGTATAGTAGCATCAACTACGCAGATGAACTTTCAGACAAGATTGAAAATTACTTCTCTAAATACAAAATATCAACAGCTTTCATAAGTAATAATAATTTAGGTAGAACCCTGTTCAATGCAAAACCCAAACGGTATAGAATGAAAAAACAGGTGTATATTAAATAGAGTATGGCGAATGCTCTGCAGTATATATAGGCCAAACCGGTAGGAATTTTGACATAAGACTGCGTGAACACGTCTGTTTGGACAAAAAATCTACAATGTACGAACATCTTCAAGAATCAAAACACAAGATAAATAAAGGCATAGATATAAGGCATTCCCCACACCCTATTTTATACACATATGTAAAAAAATGAATTTGCTGGAAGCCATGGAAATTAACAAATCAATTGAAAACCAGCAATATATACCCCTAAATGAGCAACTCGATTTATGTAGGTCAAATCTTTCGAATTTATAAGTTTAACAACCCCTAGAATTTTCAGTGGTGAATTTTAAAGTTGGCATCCTGCTTAGCCCAACTACCTATCTATCAAATACCTGTCTTTACTTCTGATGAGTTTTCAAACTTCTTATCTCAGTTTTATACTTGATAATAGGGTCAAACCCGAAACCGGTAGTATAAATAAAATCAACTAGAGGTAATTAGACAAAAGTGTTTTCATTCATTTCATTAAAGTGATATTATTGAGATATGACAAAAACCACCGAAGTGCTATTTCTCTGCAGCCATAAATATCGAGTTTACTTAGCACTATTTTGTGATCAAGAAGTCAAACAATATTTTAGGCTTAGGAAAAATTATTGCTAATGTTATGCAGAAGAATAATTTCATTTAGCCTTTTTTACCGAGTTTTTCAGTAGGCAGTGGAAGTTCTTCCGCCGAGCTATGCCATACTGTGCCAAGCTACACTCCTCATAAAGTTGTCATATTGTTTTAATTATGACTACATTTAGGTTCAACTCACTCAATAGCTGACTTATTCAATTATCTGAATTAATTTCAGATTTCCTCTAACAGAATTGAATCAGTTCGGAAGCAAATGGTCGATCAAGAAGGTAGAGACTCTAAACATATTAGTCCACTTAATACACCTAATGCATCTGTAGATGAAGATAAGTGTCTTGTGTCATATCAGCTGAGACCCAAGGTGAAAAAAAAACTATATCGCCTGGAAAATATACCCTTTGCCGTACTGTGTATTAGTGTGACTCAGGTGAGTGAATTATATATTTGTAGAGTGTTACCGGAGTGAAATGAAAATGAAGCAAATTTGATCACTTGGTGAGATCACCGGTTCACCACCCAAGCATTTCGCAGTTTTAATTATTATTTATTTTTTTTTGTGAGTTAAATTTACCAATATTGGGAAATCTTCATTGAAAACTAATAATAAAACCCATCATCCAATAATATTTTAGATGAGTTTGACTGATACGTGGGAACGTGTCAAGATTTCTTCAACAATAGAGTGGGAAAAAAGACGAAGTCAGTTTCCATTTTTTCCAACAATTAATAGCTTTCAATTGGCTGAAATCGTTATCTTCCTGGGTATTACACTGGCAACTTTATTTCAGGTCAGCAAATGGATTGGTTTGATGAAAAATCGATATGATAACCCAATAAAATCAAAGTAACCTACTTGGATATTTTCTCTTCGTTCCCTTTCTTTGTGGGTTCTCTGTTTCTGAGCGATCTTTAATTCTCAAGGGACGTGGACTGTAGTTTTTATGGTTGAAGATGGCAAGATAAAAGGTAGCGATAGGGCATTATATCGAGCGATGGAATACGTGATGCAACATACCATTAGATACAGTCGAAGTAAGCAATATTGTGCACACTAGTCCACGTGGACTGTAGAATTTTGCGGTTCATATTGGATAATTTTTACTAACCGAGTTTCATGATTGGCTGGAGAGTCAGAAAATGAAATTTGAAGTCATGTCACGGTTATGAATAGAACTCAGAAATGCGGAGATGGTTATCAATGTCATCAATGTTCAGTTCGGAACTGATCGCGATTTGAGTGTTGAAATTCGATATTGGTGCAATTATAATTACTCAAAATTTTTGTTATCTGTTTAACATGTGTCGTCGTTGGACAAGAACTAACAGTAATAATGAGTGTGATAACAGTGTAGTGATTTCAATAGCGATGGTGAACAATTCGACAAAGAGATACCAGTGAATGAGATTCGGATGCATTTGAATATTGAAACACAGAGAGTTATTTCAATGTATATAAGAATCTTCATCTCAAGTTTGGTTTTGAGGAAAACAAACTATTACAATCAAGATCAGATTTGATCAAAAATCCTTTCTCAACTGTACGTAAAATAGTCGAAAACAAACCTTATGAACGCAAGACGCAATGAGATACAGGATTACCAAAACAACATTGCAGTCCTCAAGTTTTTTCCACATAATTTCAAAGAATTCGGAACTTCTTCTTCACTTCCTCCGCAATTTACAATGATTAGTCGCGATCCTGTGTTTGCAGGCGTGTTTGGCGTACACATTCTTGAACCATCAGTCCACCCTTTCGTAACTATGTCGTGAGTGTCATACCAAATTTCGTCCAAATAGAAAATTTGCCGTTGTTCTTGTCAATATTTACTTATTTGTTCTAAGTATTCGTTACGCAATTGCACTATTCTTCTGCTTTCCATAACTGCTTGATGATTGTTTATTATTGTAAATCTGAATCTTAGTTTTTTTATCCAATTCTGAGGAGTTTTTTCACAACTCACGTTGAGGCCGGAACTATTCAATTTCTTCCTTATGAATTTAGTTGTGGAAATCTCATTGCTTTTGTAACAGTCGTATATTGTTTTTTTCAATGATTTTATTAGATGAACATCTGAAGGTTTTGATAATCCCGTATCACATCGCGTCTTGCGTTCATAAGGTTCGTTTTTGACTATTTTACATACAGTTGAGAAAAAAATTTTAGTCAAATCTGATGTGTAATAGTTTGTTTCCCTCCAAACCCAACTTTATATACGTTGAAACATAATCTCTGTGTTTCAATATTCAAATGTCTCCGCATTTTAAGGACGCCACATTATTTGAAGATAACAAAGTTTTTAATCAGTTATAACTGTACCAACACCGAATTTCAACACTCAAATCGCGGTCAGTTCCTGAACTGAACATTGACAACACGACGGCTCGCATTCTATTCGTCTCCGTAACATGACTTCAAATTTAATTTTATGACTCTTCAGTCAATCATATAACTCGGTTGTTAAAAATCATCCAATACGAATCGCCAAGTCTACAGTCCACGTGGACGATTCGGTAGCGACTTTATTTCTTTGTAATGATTTTTTGGCCTTTGAGCTCGCCGATAGATTTAACTATGCACTATACCAGTTACTTCGACTATACTGTCTTTTTTTCGAACTTCTCCGAAGGCGCTCTTTTAGCGACGGTTCGATAGGGATTCACCGTCGGGCAACTCATTTATAAATGATACGAAATATATATAATTGAAGTGAAATTCATACATACCCAATGATAAATTTCAGGAACATTATTCAACTAAAAATAGAAGTTAACACCGGGCGTTATAATATCCAAGGATGCTCTACCTTGGATATGGCGCTACCCATTTTTCATTGACCAATAAAATTAGAGTTTGAAAAATATTATGAATAATAAATTAATGTCAATTCACAGATTGTATTCAGTGGATTTGATGATGAATGTAATAAAAAAAGCCAAACAAAATTACTGTTATTCGCTACAAACGCAGTTAGTTAGGTTTACTATCTCAAGTGACGAAACTTTCTCGAGTTGGAGAGTATAAAAAATAGGTTATAACTTTTTTGTCTTTTAATATTTGAGATTTCAAAAGAAAAAGTCTGCAACTATTTGACAAAAATTTTAAAGAAAATTTTGTATATCAGGTTTTTGAATCTACTTCAGCAACATGGTCGGATGCATTTAATCTATTTTTCTATTATATATCTGCCATCTACAAGTAAGATCCATTTCGTAACTGAAGCATCAAAAAAGGTGGAGAACAAGTTAACTTTTGGCTATGACAACGTTCCAAGCTTCACTATAACATTTCACATCGATGTGTTAATGGATTTTATCTGTAATATTCAACCTAATTTTGAAGTATTGTCATGACACTAGTATTTTGAAAAAAAAAACACAAATATGTCCGATACTTAAATGTTGATCATGATAATGATATACAGGGTGTTTGGTAGCTGGGTGCAAACCTTTAAGGGGGTGATACACTAGCCCATGTAGAACATATTCATACAAACATTTTTATTTTCTAGCGCGTTTTTGATTTTTAAGGGAACTTTTACGATTTTTAGTACAAAAACCCAAAATTGGTCAATTAAATGCTAATAACTTCTAATCTTAACAGAAATGTCCGGTTTTTTAAATTTATTTTAGTAGTCTTATGTGTCCCCAATCGTACTAAAGTAGTTTGAAGCACCATTGTGTCCAAAAAAGTTATGTACAGAGCATTTAAACTTTACAAAAAAGAAAGAAAATAAAAAATCTGACCTTTGATGCCAATTAAAAAAATAAATAAAATACATACAGGTGTTCAGATACCTTTAAAAACATGCTTAGTTATTGCTCTTTCGTTTGAGGTGTCATTTACCTAGCTAAGTCTTAAACTTTTTCAATTAGGGTACCTGAACCAGTTAAAGGTCGTAAATATGGATTTTCGTGGAATAAAAGAAAAAAAATTTTTGTACTGTAAAAATGTATTGTTGGTGTTCAAAATGTCCTCCACCATTGCGTAAACACTTTCTACAACGATTTCGTACTTTAGTTGTGGTTACTTTAATTTGCATTTCCTGTTTCATAATTTCAAACGCTGCCTCTATTCGCTGAAGTAATTATTCTCTCCTGGTGATTTCTGTTGTGTATACGAGTTCTTTTGCCCGACCCCACACAAAAAATTCCAACGGAGTCAGGTCGGGCGATCTGGCAGGCCAGGGGATGAGTCCGTCTCTCCCGATCTAGTTGCCAGGAAAACAGCGGTTCAGGTATTCGCGGAAGCTTACAGTCCAATGTGCTGGGCATCCATTTTGCTGAAATGTGATCGGCCTGTCCGTGTCCAATATTGGCACTTCGGCATCATAGAGTAACATTGGTAAGTCGTTTATCATGAATTCGAGGTAATTTTGTCCATTCAAATTGTCAGGCAAAATGTGTGGGCCAACTAATGTGCGTCCGATGACCCCGGCCCACACATTTAT
>WOGP01005791.1:0-12868 GCA_015342065.1 Leptinotarsa undecemlineata | reverse complement strand
TACAACCGTGGAACAGACGATTTGGGATGCAAACTCCTATAGAGGTGCATCATTTTTCGGGTCTTTACGTCGAGTTGATGCAGCTCCTGCATAATAAAAAATATTATGCAGGAGCTGCATAATATGCTCCTGCATAATAAAAAATTATTATTATTATTATTATTATTATTATTATTATTATATGAAGATAAAATGCGTAGTTCAGTTTACATGATGACAAGTCATCATTCAATTGCTCTTCCATGGAGGAAACCGTAAACCACCATATCCACAGATATTTGGAAGGCTTCAATATCTTGGGCGATCATCAATAATGCTTTTCGTAACAAAGATCAACAGGCAACCTTCTATCGTATATCACCATAATTGGAATAACGCAGTCAAGAAACATGGAGAGTCAAGAGCTGTTGCGCTACATATTTTTAAGGCCTTTGATCATATGCGGCATGAGGGATTGCTGGGCAACATTCGATGCAATGGCTTGTGTATGGCCTTCCTGAAAAAACGTTCCCTGCGAGTGGACGTCGATGGATATCACTCGAATTTTCACCATCAATTCTGGTGTTCCCCAGGAATTTATATTATATTGAACCCCCTTTTTATTGTATATGAACGACTTATTGAAAAAATCCACGAATCCAATATATTGCTTTGCTGACGACAGCACAATTGTCTCGTTATTACATTTGGATTCCAGGACATCGGCTGCGGGTGCACATCTTCACCAGCAGCGGGTGCTCATCCCCACTGTCAGTAGGAGGTTGAATCAATAAGGATCTAGAAGTAATTTTCAATTGAGGTGAAATTAACTAAGTTCAATTCAATGCCGCAAAAATCCCGGAATCGGTTTCCTCCAAAAAATTTTATTGTTTTCGAGCCGGATATAACGGATATAATAATGTCAGGTCAGACAATTCCGCTTTCTGCTTCGATAAGTTTGTTGGGGGATAGAATGGACATTAATATGTCTTGGAACAATCATGTCGCTGAAATTGCAGAGGCTACTTCTCAAAAGTTTGGAACACTGCTCCGAACCAGAAAACTGTATACACCTCAGCAACTTTTGATGCTTTATAAAGCTCAGTTCAGATTTTCTTAGGAGTATTGTTCACATGTATGGAACTCCTCCCCCAAACATACCCTGAAACTGCTGAATTCCATCCAGAAAAAATCCATCCGCCTGATTGGAGACGCGAACATCACTTGTAACCTTGATAGTCTGGAATATCGAAAAAAAGTTTAAGATTTGCCTCTCTTCTATAGATACTTTTATGGGAAGTGTTCAAGTGAATTGGCACATTAGATTCCACCAAGAACGGTACATATCAGAAATACGCGATGAACAGTGGCTGCTCATCGTTTTGATTTTCAACTCAGTACACCTCGAACTTCATTGTTTAGGAATTCTTTGAATTGGAGAACGGCGTTTATGTGGAATAAACTTTCTGAGAACGTTTCCCCCAATGAATTTATTCCCCAATGATTCAAATCCAATGTGAATCACTACTTTCGTAGAAGCGCCGCTCTAAGAGCGCCTTAAGGATTTTTCTGGAGTGCTTGTATTTTGTCCCTGAGAAAAACTCTTATGAATATTTATAAATACATTCCTCAGAATATGGAATATTTTTAGGCTGATTTGTTTATAAGCACCTCACATTACGATTTTGTGATGTATACTTCATAATTATATCTAGTGGGCGTTTCAGAGCGAGTACGTTTACGTATCCGCTGGTTTGGCTCATTATCATCTAACAACTTCCAAAATAGCCTGTCGTAATAGGGAGTTGTCCTATAATGCTGAAACTGATAGATAGGCTTATCATCGTCTATTCGAATAGCCAACTAGATCACCTGATATAAAGCCCCTAGACTTTTTCAGCAGATATCAGTAATATAAAGCGTACGATAAACAACCGCAGACAATTTTAGAATTTTAGTACCTACAGAACAAGAGGTGCTTGCAACGAAATTAACCCAATGAAATCACAATGAAAAATGAATTTGGAAACAGTGAATGGTGGAAGTGAATGGTGAACATTGAGAACATTAATTGAAATGAACTGTAGTGGATTATTTGTGGAAGTGTGCTCACATAAAAAATATCTTCAGTTGTTTCTACAAAAGGTTACTTGCAAAAAATATTAGAGATCACAACTTGACTTTTCATCAGAAAAATAAAGGTAACAGTTAGTCTAGGAACATGATACAATAACACTTTTCATATTTTATTGGTTATCTTCATAAATCAGTTGAATATTATTAAAATATCTAAGCTATCTAACAACAAATAAAATAATCCCAAAACCATACATTCCGAAATATCACAGCTAAATTACTAATCATTTACAATTTACATGTTTTAAATTATATTAAAAATAACCGTTAAAATGGTGAGTCATATATTGTAACAAATCACTGACTGTTCTGACTAAATGAAATTAATTTTTCTGATTTTTTTGAATGACAAAACATGTCTCACTTCACTTTATCCAAAAAATTACGAATATTACTGGATTTTTATCCCAACACAAAACCGTTATTGCAACATCTCGATAGGTGAATGAGACTGAACTAGTTTTAATTAAATTAGTTTAATCTTCTTCTTGAAGATAATCACTTGGTGATCGAATTGCGTGTCGAGGTGTTGAAATAACGTTTTGGATAAAACTCCAGTAATATTCATTACTACAGTGCGTCACATATTCAAAAGTTTAGAATGAAATGAATATTATTGCATTCATGATGGTGATTTATTTTTCATAACACTGTTAAGTATTCACTTTATATGCGATCAAAATCTTTTCTTCTTTATTATACATCTTAACATATCGAAGTGGACGTGACGAAAGTTTGGAATGAAATAGATATTATTTCATTCTTGAGGGTGACTTCTTTTTCGTTACATTGTTAAATTTTAATTTTATATGCGATCAAAATCTTTACTTCTTTATTATACTTCTTAACATTTCCAAGTGGACGTGACTGAATAGAATTCATCCATGAAAAGTTTCCGGGAAATATTCATTATTCTCTCATTCTAGGTTATGATCGCAGCCCCATACCATTTATCATAATATTGGCTAAAGCGTTTCTTCTTTTTCTCCAAGCTCCCATTCCTTGAGCATGATATTGCAGTTGTTTATACCATATTTTGGTTTGGTCTTCATCTTCTGCCTGAAAAATTACGATTTTCATGAGAAATGAAATGTTCTACTTATATGGAAAGTTATTTGGATGTTTTCATATACTGTGTTAGGAATCACACGTTAAAAGGTAAGACCTGGTTATCCTTAGCTTGCAAAAGTTTCTTAACTTCTGAGAGTTGTCGTTCGTATAGGAGCGACAGCTGATTAACGGATAAACATAGTTTAAACAGATTTTGAACAAAATAACTATCAATCAATTGAGCCAGTAATTGGTTAGGGATTGGGATTATATAAAATTATGAAATAAAGATAGGGAATTCTCAGGATGGTAGTGAAATCGATCAATTTTCAATGCTCGAGTACAATTTCATAAATGTGATCTGAAATTATTCAACCTATTTATTCGGGCACATAAATACTCAAGACCAGTGAAGAATCATTTGGAACCAAACATATGAAAACCAATGACAGCATAAAAATTGTTACAATTGATGAAAATTGTGCTCATAAAAGCGATAACATACGATGATGCCATATATAAATTTTCACTATTTGTTTTTTATTTCACATTAGAATGCATTCGTCAACGCATGATATTGAGTTCGAGAATTAAAAAATCAGTTCAAATCTGAATGTGTTGAACTTTTGGGACAAATCCACTCAAAGGAGGATATGAAGCCAGTTAGGTACCAGAAAGTTGAACCGATTTTGAGCAAATTTGTGTCAAGACGTTCACCAACAATTACTGTCTCAGGTAAAATAAATTCCGATATCAACACCTATACTGAAGTTTTCGACACCCAAAAGTCGATAGAGATGGAGACAGATGCATCGAAAAATGTTGAAGGAGTTTGTTCACTACAGGATGACTATACAGTCGTTTTTGCATCCAGAAGTCTCTCGATCCAAAAATTTCATTATTTCATTTATGGATTGAAAATTGAAGTTGATCTTGATCACAAACCTTTGTGTACAATCATGAAAAGACTGGGCTACTATTTCTTTCCGATTACAATAACTGCAATTGAGATTGCTCTATTACGACTTAGTAGTTCAGTATAAGCCGGGAGAAACATTTATGCTAACGTATAGCCAAAATATTGAAGATTCTAACGTATAGCAAAAACGTGTCTCGGTTTTGTGAACTCTCAAGTGTGCTTTTTGAATACGTAAGTGGAAATATAAAACTATTGGAACTTTTGAAAGTTGTCACCACTTCATATATCTAACTGACTTGTCTGAATTTGAGCCAATAAGCGAGGAACATAAGGTATGATGTTAGTTGTCAGATACGTATGTTGTTGTATTGCTGATGATTTTTTGTATGTGGGTTGAAACTAACGAATTTTTTACACGAATTGGTTAAAGATTTGATTTCAGTGTCAAACTGGCCATATAACTGAAGTTGCATTCGCTATTCTGGTACAACAAAACCCCAGAATACTGTTGACCAAATGAAAATAGCTTTATTTATAGTATATCTTGTTTGTTTGAGGATGGTTGACAATGTTTCGTGGTACATTTCATTGGTTCGGACTTCCATTGTCTAATATCATATTGATTGATTTGAAATACCTGAAAGAATCTATAAAAAATTAAAGAGATTAGCTGAAAATTAAGACTTATACTAAGCAAAAAACTGAAATTACAATGAAATAAAATACAAGCAACAATCAAAAAATCAAAAGGTTGAACTATTAACACGAGATGAAAATTAAAAATTATTAACAAGAAATGGAAATTCAAAATTAAAAGATTTCAAGCCAAGTTACTTCACGACGATTCGATTGTTAGTATCCACAATCGTCTTCAGGTGATAACTGAGATCTGACTATTTATAGGTCTTCCGAGTGCTTCCACCTATCCCCTCTTTCCTCTCTCCGTTTCATCGGTTTTAGCGGGACCGTTAGGCGGAAGTTGGTCGTGTTCCGCTCGATTACAGGTTTCCATATGTTGCGTATCTCTACGCTAGCTTGGCTAAATGCATTGTTGGACAACATATATATGGCTTTTTCAATTTTCTCCTAAACAAGTGTTCCTTGTGGATGATTTCAGTCCAAACATGCTCTGATATTCCTGGTTTTATGATTTTTCCTTGATGTGTGTGTTTCTTGTGCTCGGTAAAGCGAACTTTCAATGGTCTCTCACTCTCACAGATGTATGATTCTCCGCACTCGCAGAGTATCCGAGAAATGCAATTCTTGGAATCGCAGTCCGCGTTTGGTAGCCTGATTTTCGCGAGATTGCTGGAAACACTATCCATAGCAGCCACACGAAATGTAAGGCTAAATGTGAGGAAAAACTACCGTCATGAATATATAATGAGAAAATATATAACATGATTGTATTGTGGATAGCGGGGCATATTATAAAATTGAAGGGTTATCACGCAATGGAATAAAGTGAAACAAAAATTGCCACTAAGAATATTACGAAGGAATTATCACCCTCAAAGAATCTCTATATTCTTTCATAGTTCTTCACCCAAATCTGTGGAAATGGATCGTACCTGGTAACCATTACTGAGGCGGCAGGCTGAGAACGGAAATATGAACCTACACGTAAGTTCTTAGAAAACGTTCGGTATGTTTATTTAAGTAGACTTACAAATGACATTCGGACACTTCATTCTTTTTACGTTTGTCTCAGAAAATATATATTATAAAAGGGGTTCCAAAAGGGAATTTCCTGGGTTTTATAACGAAAAGGGATTAATTACTCTCTAATAAAACTCATTATCAAATATAACAGATTCGACGAACTCGGTAAAGCGGCCGAAGCTGCTTGCGAAGAAGAAAGAATAATGTTTAAACCTTTTCAGGTTCAACTCCTGAAAACAAGCTAATATAAAGATGCTTTGTGTGTGAGAAAATTCATTTACCGGTGATTACTGAAACTGTTACTGAAACTCTTATCTGGGATAGATTATCAGCATACCATTAAACATTACAATGGAAAATGAAGATGCATTCGCAGAGATACTAGAAATTGAACGCTAATCACCCAAACTAATATTTGAATTCAAGGCCTTTTATCTTTGGAAGTTATTCGAACTTCACTCTTGTTGGATTAATTCTACTTTCATCCTCATAATTTTTTGAAGTTCAGTTCGAGATTTGTGTTGTACGAGTAAGTAAAGTAACCAGATCCATACTTCTCGAGAATTTCAGAGAGGAATAATATTTTTCCTTCCGTCATGAGCCGCTAAACCCCACCAAATGTATTAAAAATTTTGTAAATTTTGCAGTTGTTGAGTTGTTATCCTTCAGTGATTTTATTCGAGTATTTTGCCAAATTCGCATCATCTGTCATCTAACATATAATTAACTTAATATTAGCCTAAAAACTACTTATTAGACTTCTCAAATGGGTAAAACAAAATTCTGTGCTTTCAACAAATACATTGCACACTTATTGATTAACACATTTGGGTATGATATAGATTCTGGGGATTCATGAACTTACCTTAAAAATGAAGGTATCTTTTCCTAGTAGTTCCTGAACCTCAAAGTAACTCTGCCAAGCTGGATCTGCAGCTATCACACAACGATCTAAGTACAATGGATCTCTCAATAAAGAGTACCGTCCATTTTTATCACGTACTAACAAAAGGGCAGCTTCTCTGACCCCTTGTTTGGCAAACACAAGAGTACCTTCTTCGGTCCTTTCATTTGTTTTATTTGAAGTCGGCTGAAAAAAAAATATTACATGCAACAAATATTATTATTTCCAGATGCCTGATGGTTTTCCTTTAGCTCTCTGCGCGCTATTAGCTGGGTTAGTTGGTATTTTTCTATCGACAAAGCCGTAGATTCCTATGAGAGGCAAGGGGTAACGTGTTTTTCAACTGAGTTTCTCGTTGAGTACACACATATTATCAATATGCTATTCGAAATAATAATCCATCTCAAAAATAAACGATTTAAGGATTATGGAGAAGACGTAGAAGGAGCTATACCAACTAGATCTAAAAACCCGAAGAATTATGCATCATTATAGGAATTTGCATCTCAACTGTTCCGTTTCACAGTTATACATTCCTCGACAACAGACAGGGTAGGTCTTGAACTTTTGAGTTTGGAGTGGCTACATAACAGTATGCTTTTGAAAGAAACCTCAGGAGACTGGGGTCATTCTGGCTCTCATGGTGGTTGCGGGAGTAAATTAGTGATGATTTCAAACTTGACTCTGCAACAAGTCTATTTACCCAGGTTCTTCTTTTACATACAATTGAGTCCAGCAACGCACCGATGAAAATATACCGGACTTCATGTTAAAATTTCTGCCATTCTTGAAAACGAATTAGCTGGTCAATTTTCTTCAAAATTAATTTTGAAAATAAACAATTAGATGCCTCGAAAGACAATGTGCCGAATTTTCAATAATTTTCCTGATAATTTTTCAGCTGCTGAATGAAGTATTATTGTGTCTTTTAGTTTTGATGCATTTCGTTACGATGATCTAATGTATTAAATATATCTTTTCACAAATTTCAAATACAAAGTATATATTTCAAATTGATGTATTTTTTGTAAATGCTTCATTATTAGTAAATTATTCAGAAAATGTTTTGGTTAATTACAGAACTGTGTTGAATACCTTCGCAACATATATTAAGTTGGCTATAATTTGAGAAAATATAAATTCAAATTGAGTTTTTTCATTCCTTTCAATTTTAGAATTGTTATGTCTGTGGTTATTTCAAGAAAAAGTGAATCAGAATACTGAAAAAATCTATAAGTCTCTTGGCATTACACATAATATAGAACCCTGCGTAGAAAATTAACTAACCTTTCCATTTATCACTAACAAAGCATTGACTGGCATTAGCTTGATGGTTCTTCCCTTTCTCCAATTATTGTCAGTGGGCTGCGTAAATAACAACTTCCCTTCCAAAGCAAATTTAGCTTCTTCATGGTTCCACTCCAAAACATCAACAGCAATTTTTCTCAGCTTGATGTTCACAAGATCCATCTCAGCACTCGATCTCCTTCCTGAACTACTGCCAATACGACGCCAAAGCTTGCTAGGTACGTCCTTGGTCTCTGAGTTCATGTGGTTTAGGTGCAGTTCTATTTTGTGCTGAAAACAATTCGTGAATGAAAAAAAAATCAGTATTAGGTCTATTCAAAACTTTTTCCCAACCACAGATCAAAAAAGTTACGGTCTCTCGACTGAGTCGTAATAGTCTCCAACGGACGCTAACTTGTTATCGAAACGTGCGTCGAGACACCGTAATTTTTGTTCTGGTGATGAGAAAGTGTTTCCAATAGATGATATTTGGCATCATTAGATGATAAAGGGACGTTCTCAATATATATTTTCCAAAGAACTCTTGAGCAGTTGGTATCACGGCCCCTTGCCAACCCATAGGTTGGCAAGGTTTATTTTGAGATACTATGTATCAAGCATTCATATATTAATTTTCCCATTGATGTGGCCTATACCTTTTTATCACTGTAAATGAAAAGATACTTCATGTAGTAGGAGGTCAACATATTGTTTGTCATGTCTTGGCAAGTTTGTTCAGTGGTGAGTGGAATACAGCTGCCAACGATAGCTTTCCTGCATGTGAATCGGTAAGTTTACTGTTTCACCGTATACTTTCATTATATTTCACAATAATTATATATAATTCCAAAATTTATGGTATATACTACTATATTGTGACTGTGAAGTTACATCAATAGAACTGATATTTCTGTTTAGGAGATTCGAATACTATGTATCCTGGAAGATACATTGCCATATTCAGTGTTTTATAAATATTTTACATTTTCAGGTTTCGGTGAAATGTATGGACCAAATATTTGCATTTCTATTCCTAATTGGTGCATAAAGTGACCCTGAAGTGATCAAGAAGAAGAGTAAAATACTTTCATTTTTCTCTTGGAAAAGATTACTTGGTAATTGAAACACGAGTTGTAGTGTTGAAAATAACGGTTATGAAATGAGGCTGAATCGATTTTCATTATTTTTGAACTGTCTAAGTCTAAAAATAGAATCATATTAGATGATATATTTCACCATAAAACATTGTCAGCCACTTTCAAACATATAAATACTCTATCATTTACTCTGAGTTTCGAAAAAAATCATATAATCAATGAAAATAGTAAGTCGAATAACACTCGAAATAATTCAGATCTTATGAAGAATAACCAGTAGCGCAAAGACCAGATGAATTCAGAATTGTAGGTTATGATTCGAATCTTCATATTTCAGTTGAAAACTAAATAATTTTGAATTGGCACAGAAATCCTTTAGTCAAATTATCATATCCATTATTATAATTATTTCACTGAAACTCTTCTATTTCTATAAACATTTATATTATTTTCCATGTTCATTAGGGAAAATGGAACCCTCTAGAAAAATGGGCGTTTCTACAAAAAATAATGATGGTGCTGTAAAAAATAGTGATATGAATTGGAAAGTGTTTCGAGTGAATTTAACATACTAAGAATAATTTTTTAAACATCATTTATATTTCCTGAGGAAGAGCTATTTCAAGAAGCCTATGATTGAAATGAAATATTCGAAAGGTGTAATTGAAGTAACTCCAGTGAAAAATGGTAATTTTCATAAATTAACTTCAACAATGATTGTGTGTAACAGAATCTCAAAACTACGATACCTGATCAGTTACTTGGTACTCGTACCTAAAAAAATGTACCAAAAAATCATGATGAAACGTGTGTAACATTCTTGAGTTGTTTTAAAATTTGCAATACATATTTGAAGTCAGTTTATATACTCAGGTGATTTTTCAAGTATATTTTTTTAACACACAAGTTGTATTACTATCAGTACAGAAGATAGTGATATATTGTTAGATTATTTGAGTAATTATTTTATTCAGTCGATTTCCATCGAATATTGAAAACTGATATAGCTACATCAATGGTCCCGAGACAATTTTTCAGAGTCAAAAAATCATTAGTGAAGTGAGTGGTAATGAAACGATTCCGAATATAGTGAAAAATTGTAAGCTTTAATCTCTGGAACTCAATGACTGACTTTTAGGACACGGTCAAACAGAGGATGTCATGTGGATATCTTAGATAATAATCCCGATTGTGTCAGTCTTTTGTAGAGAGCAAATAATTGGCAGTACATATATCTCCATGTTGTATGAAAGTTACAAAATCAGAAAACCGATTATGATATAATTTTTCAGTTAGAGAAAATAGAATCCGGGCCTGGTTGACTGTGGTCGAAAATGACTTGTAGTGCCAAATGTTTCTTCTGCAACTGCGGCAAATATTATCAGTGGAATGTGAGGTAACTGTGGGGATGGAGATATAAATCGTACTTTCAGTCAATGCTGAGTCAGTCAGTCGAAACATATACCAGTGATGATATCTACCGCAGTAGAAAAGGAAACATTCCCATTCGATCACAATCAACCAGCCTGGATTTTCTTTTCTTCAATCATGACTCCAGCCGTGAAAGCATATGTTCTGATAATGTTTCAGTATTTCCAATAACGACAATATTGATACTCACCTGAGCCTCTTTCAACTCCTCCTTATTATCCAAATGCGAAGGAGTTACCTTATATAGCCGAGCGAGCAACAGAGGGTATTTAGTAACCCGCTGAACAGGAACCATAAGAAACGAATTGAGATTCATCCTTCTCAGCATGACATTTTCCATTTGGGAGACCCTCAGAAATATCCTCAGTAGTTCTTTCTCTTTCTCCAAACTGGCCAGAAGAAGACTTGCCGCTCCCTGACGTATACAATACGTTTCGAAAGCGTGAAGCATTGGCATACTTTCTAGGAACAATTTGCCCATATTTACAGTCAAGAGATCTTCGTCGCCTTGCTCCGTAGCAATCTCAACGGCATCTCTAAGTTTTTCAGCAAGTGCCTGGCTATTTTCTAACAACTCTTCCGCATTCAGAAATATCGCAGAGAGTTGATCAGGACTAAGTAGACCAGCCACAAGCATAGGCTGGTAAAACTCCTCTAGGATGATTTGCAAGTCTCTGCTATACTTTTCTTCAGTCTCCACTATTTCCGTGACTATTTCTTTACGCTCAGACCGTTTTTTCAAGCATTTTCTACAGAGTAGGGGCTCGTTTTCAATCTTGAACTCCAACGGTAACTCACAATCCTCGCATAATAGTAACAGTTCTTGTTTACTCCTGTATTTACTTAAGGAACTTTTACTTGTTTCCGAACCAACTCCAGAGTCGTTTCTCTCAATTTCAGCAGCTTTTTGGAATGCGGCCTTCTCATCTATTATAGCGCCAGTTATTATCAAAGAGTTGTCTTCGCTCGAATCACTGACAGTGCTCATCTGAGACACTCTATTGTCTTCATAAGTTGTGGTACTAATTCCAAAGTTATAACTGAAACCTTCCTCTTGAACTATCCCCCTTTCCTTTGCATCGACAAGATAACTAAGAATGTCATATTTTGATGCTCCCTCGAATATAGACCTGGAAAATATTTGTACGATAAATATAGTGTTGTATATACATACTCACTTGGGAATAGTTTTAATTTGAAAGGGTTATATTTTTAGCAGTGACTAATTTTTTGGGAAAAGAAAGTTTTTGGCTTTCGTCTATTCCATCTTGATACAGAAAAATGTAGTAGAAAGCCAAAAACTTTCTTTTCCCAAAAAATTAGTTACTCCTAAGAATATAACCCTTCCAAATTAAACAAGATTCCTTTTGGCTGGGATTTAATCAAATAGATGAATAAACGTCAGTACGATGTCATCGATGATATAAGTAGATCAAACTTATTCCGTGACGTAAAAAATCGTAATTTATGAATGAATTGTGTGTGTTTTCTTATTATGTTCTCCAGATTGGTACTGAAGAGCCCTAAGGCAAGTCTGTTACCGCGAAACATCAGTTTCTACCAGTGAGCATGACATAGTTCCATGTAAGTGACATTTTTACGTTTCATTTAGTATATTGTGTAGAAATCCTGTGAATGATATCTGATTTCATTTCTTAATGTCTTCCTTCCAGTAAACAATATGAGGAATCGAAAAAGCAGGTCAATTTTATAGTCGAGGGAAACATATCCAAGGACTATTTGTAGCCCTCGTAGTTCAACCTAGGAGGGGTAGATGTAACCCTAAGAATTTCAAATAGAAATGCGGATCAAGTGGTACATCATTCTGATTGGCGTTCAGTTCTGCTTTCAGTGGTACCCTGACTTATTATTTTCTGATGAGCATTTTCTGATGGATCGCGTTTTGAACCAACAGAAGTAATTATTAGTACGCTTAAACTGAGGCGCCCAGTTTTACCAGAACTGGTAATAATATTAGATGGTACCATCCAAACACTTTATAAGGGGTAACATTAGCCATTAGCTTCAATAAATTTACATAAAAAAATATCCTAATAATAAAACGTAGATGGTAGTGAAGTTTCGTTGAGTAAATGCTAAATTTTTAATTCTCATCGCAGGAAGTATAAAAATAGCCATCCAGGTTTGCTACTTCTGCTGAAAAAAGATTTTTATTTCAGGCAAAAAAATGGTTTGCAAATTTGAACGATGTGGTAGTATTCCGCAAACAGTTGTACCTGTTGGGTTGTTAGTAATTACATTATTAGGTGTATAAAAGTGTGAAAATGGTTCTCATTCTTCAAGACAGAATTGAAATGATTACAATTTATGAAGAAGTTGGAAAGTGCGCACGAAGGGCGGCATGTCTTTTTAACGGAAGACATCCAAATTGTAATGTAAGTC
>WOGP01005790.1:0-12870 GCA_015342065.1 Leptinotarsa undecemlineata | reverse complement strand
CCATACGTCAACCATGAATGAAACAAATGGCAATGTGCTCCCACATAGGTACCAATCGTGGTTCGTGTTTTCCACCAGATTACTCAGCTGACCGAATAGGTTAGGACTCGGATTTCATTGATATGAAAAATGAAAATGTTATTAGACCAAAAACTTTTTTTCTGAAGAAAAACATTCCATCCAAACGAAAATTTGCTTTCGGAAACAATCCTAAAATTTCTGAACTTAGTATGTTCGATGTTTCGAGTAAATGTATAATACTGATGAATTTTCCAAAATGGAGGATCTCGATTCATTGTCATACTTGAGCTAGGCTAATTTCTGTAATCAATAATATTCATTATTAACAATTCAGTTCAAATCATTCTTTAGAACTATTCTCAATTGATTCATTTTACCTACAGTCACTTTTTCAAAAAACACATTATTGTGAAATTTTCACTAAACGTTATGGGTTTTCATCAAATATCGGTAGTCACTTTTATTACCTGTTCGCCGATATTAGTAATCTACCTGTAGATATATTATTGGTGGTATAGATATATTGTGTGGTGTTGTTATTGAAAAGGCTATCCATGTCAATAAAAAGTCGAGGAGTCATTTTTGTCACGTCATATTCATTGTAGAGTATTTATTGTAGATTACCCCGACGGGTCAGGAAAGTGTTTCTTGTAGAGTCAGGGTATTGATCTTCTAAAGATTTACTTTTTACATGAATTTTTCGAAAATATAACATAGGTTTTACAGGAGTTAAACTAAAAGTCTCAATTTTTAAAGTTCGCCCACACCTTTGATTGATGGTGAAATATTTATGAAATGTCCACTCATAAAAAGATCCCCCGCGATAAAATGAAATCTTGATGTGAATTTGATATTCACAAAAGAACCCATTCCCAGAACTCACTTTCGTTTGAAACTAACAATATAACTAAATCTGTTGTTAGTAATAAATTAATTAAATTATGATAGACAAGAAACGATTATCCTTCGAACAATATTATATCACTTTCACCGATTGTTTGTGGTTTTTCAACTTTTACTTCTCATTTTCTTCGTCGTAACTCTGGTAATGGCTACCCATCGCAGAAGTAATTAATATGAAGTGGTCGAGTTGCTCGGAAAAGAAATCGATTATTTCTTGAATTGAAAACAAATATTAAACTTTGAAGAGCATCAAACCGATTTTGTTTTCGTTATTTCTTTATCTAAAATATTGTACATTTACTTCGATATCTTCAAATTCATATTTCTTCAGATATAAAATTTTGAATAAAATACCAATTTCTAGATAATGATTTGAAAATTATGATTTCTGGTTATGAGATCTATGAAGTACCGAATATTCTAAGTTCGAGAAATGTAAACATCAATAACTTTGAGTTTGTACTTTCAACGAAAGATATGATAGTTCACATTTATTATACATAAATGACCTGACAACAAATAATTGAAAAATAAGAGAAATATTACTGGAGTTATTTCCCAACACCAAACCGTTATTTTAACACCTCGACACGTGTTTCGATCATCAAGTGATCATCTTCAAGAGGAAAATGAAACTGAAGATAAATATAAATATTATAAAACAAAAGAAGAAATTTCCCCCCACGTGTGACTGTCTGAACGCGATGAATTCAAAAACTACAAAATGGAGTGATTCAAGAGAAAGGTTTATGTGTATCATTCATTATTGTAATTTATGAATCAGTTAAGATATGAGGATGTTAATTAACACTATAAGCTCCTATCGAAAACGCTGCCCAATCCTTCTAAGACATAATTTAGGTTGTCCATAAACTGACGAGCTGTCTCTGTTCTTTGTTGCATTACCTGCAGTTTAGGTCACTATCGTAAAGCCTTATTTTGTTCAGTTGCCCTCTCAATGAACAGTGTCCAGTGAGTAGCTCTCTGATTATTCTGAACCGATCCCTGCTTTATTGAAGCAGTGTTTGTTTTTTGTTATGTTTTCCCAGTACTCTCTGTGTTTCTTATGGACCCACTTTCCGATCTGGTTCCATATCAAAGGCTTTGGTACTCCTACATCAGGATCAGGGTCTATGTTGATGTTGACACACTTATCAGATTTTTGTTGCCTGTATATAATCAATCTATTCCTGTTCGCCAATTTCTTCAGTTCTTCACGTCATTTCTAGACTAGTATTGATGTCACTTTTGGGTTCGTTAGCGAATCAAATCCAGTCTGGCTCTGTTTTGTAAACTGTCCAGTAAAAATCTCTCAATAAAATGTTATTTGAATACGTCATGGATTTTCATCAAGTATCGGTCAATTCCATCACATTCATCTATATCGCTTGCCATTATAAACTGTTAGGATTACTCACCGCGTTCATTGGTGTCAATGCTCCTCCCGGATCTCCCCCAATCCCTTGAGATATTTCCTTGTAGACCTAGGGATTTTGGATGAAAGCAATATCAAACTCTCCAATAACCTTTGTAAGGACCGCCGAAGCCGCCGTCCTGTGATGTAGGTTGGCTTGTTCTACTTTTATGACGACTCAAAGACGTTTCTGACAAAGTAGTCCTTCTTTAGTTTTTGGTTATGATCCATTAATTTCCCACTAGTACGGGGGAAAATGTTTACAGATCCATGTCGTCCCTTGCATGGATGTGGCTAAATGCTTTGAGAGGTTGCCTTGGTATCTCAGCGGCTCCGTTGGTGATACCTGATATCGGTACTGGTCGCATAACACTACTGGGTTGAGCCCCATTTTAGTTGCCTCTTGAACCAGGTAATGGTTACCCCGAACTTATTCTAATTCTCGGAGCAGCAGGATGTGGTACCCTTCTTCATCTAACTTTTCATCCTCGATCCGTCTAACCTGGAAGGCCCAACCAGTAGCTAAGCTACCGCCGGCAACAAAATACAATTTAATTAGTTTCATTTCATGCACGGCTTATTCTGATGGTTAAGGTCGAATTTCGTTTTGTGTTGCCCTCAGGCAGGTATTATTTCAAAACTGAAATTGATAGTGGTGAACATAACTTTGCTTGAAAGAGATTCATTACAGGTTGTTATTATTAAATATTACTTGTTACTCAACTTCACTTATGGAGTTGATATAAGATTGCGTGTTAGTTGGAAAAAAAGGATAAACTTCAAATTATAAGAGGATTGGCTTCATATACCCCTACCAATGGGTAACCACAGTCATACAAAAAAGGCTTCTTTTGAATGTTCCAGAACATTCAACAGCATTCAAGAACATTCCAGACTGTTTCATATCATTCTAGATTTTTCCAATATTTTCTGAATTGTTGTCGAATGCTTTCGAATTTTCTGAACTATTCTAGAAATTTCTGGAACGTGAAATTTCTAGACCTTATAAATTGAAAAGTGCGTCCTTTAGTTAAAATCGGGACCTCCTTTTTGGACGATGGCTAGAGAAGTACCACATCATATAATTCCCAAAATGATTTGAAACGTTAATTTATTTCCAAGAATGTTTCATACCATTCCTGAACATTTCAGAATGTTACGGGATGTTCTGGACTTTTATAAAAATTTCTATTAAACGAATATGCTAGCCCTCATAACTTCAAAAACATGTTTGTTGCAGAGATTATTTGAAAGTAACAATAAAATGAATGCATCATTAAATTTGACGAACAAAGTCAGTCCTTATTATAACCATATGTTAAACTGTGTATGTTTGCCCTAATAAAACCTTCCTGGACTGAACACATCTGCATCAAACATTGAATGCTTCGCTTTTTAACAGTTTAGACGTGGTTCAGATGCTGTATCGACAATCGCACACAATAGTGTGATGTCACACTAGCTTTTAAAGTCATGCATCTTGCTAACGATAAATGCTATCGATTTGAAAAGTTTGCCATTTGATTCTGGAATGCAAGTACTATCAAAATATATGATAAAGCACAAAATTGAATTTGACTGAACGACCATATTCCTGAATGTTAAGTATATTCACGTTTTGAATACATTTTGTAATTGGAAAACGGTCACAAGAACGCATGTTTTTCAAAACTTTGCAATTGATTACATTTTTATTCGTCAACTGAGCAAAACATGTTTCGCCACATTCTTGTAATAAACAAATTATTCATGTTGACCGCAATCCCTCTCACCCATTTCTACGAAATTTAACTAGTTTTTGAAGTGGAAAATTCGACTTGGCAGGCAGAAAATATCAAGTTCTTGGTAATGTTTCGTTGGTAATTACAAATTACTTGGAATCATAACGCAGACATGCGATGAAACTAGAGACAAGTAGGTTCATTACACGAAAAAGACTGACTGACACGGTTATTTAGTAATGAACGAACTCGATTTGACGAAACTGGCACTAGAAACCGAAAGTTCAGCAAGAATTCCTGAAAACTAGGTGATAGTAGAGTCATATAGAACAGTGCGGTGGAAAAATATATCATTAAACTGTTAAATACACACATGAATGACAAATTATCATTGTACAACATTGACTATGCCATTGATTCAGTTATTAATCGTAACACCTGGTGATTGAGGGTCCAAACTATTGAACAACTCCATCATTTGAATAAAAAAAAAATGAAATTTCATTAAGGACTTTTTGATACTTTTATGGTATCATCCATCCCTTTCATGAAAAATGC
This sequence comes from Leptinotarsa undecemlineata, assembly GCA_015342065.1. Lineage (NCBI taxonomy): Eukaryota > Metazoa > Arthropoda > Insecta > Coleoptera > Chrysomelidae > Leptinotarsa > Leptinotarsa undecemlineata. The sequence continues at coordinate 8,253 of WOGP01005790.1, read as the reverse complement.
ATACAAATTTTCCAGGAAAGGTATTATTGATGTTTGTAGACGTTTTCTTTCAATCAAATCGGTGAAATATATTTACTGGGAACATTATCACCGCCAACCTTTCAGAAGCGGTGTAATCACCGTATTAATCTCATTAAAAATAGTTTCACTTGTAATGGTGGGCTTTCGTCAAATACAGGGCGTATAAAGCGAAAGATGTTTTACATTAAGTTTTTTTATAATAATCCATCTGCTGCTGAATTGACACTCTCAAAGAACTTCATCATCAATGGCTCATCAATGTCAGGTTAGGCTATGAAAGCCTAACCTGACACATTTACAGAATGACATCTGTTGCTGAATTGATATTTCAAACGAATTTCATCATCAATGACTCAAAAATTTCGGAAGATCTATTGTGGATCCATTGGTATTGAAAAGGCAAAGTATAAGAGGTTTACCATAGTATTTTGACTCAACTATAAATGCTCAATAACTATGGGATTGGAACCTTTGGTGTGAAAGTTGAATAACTTCTTTGATCAATTACCCAAACACATTGGTCTCTGACCAATTTTCTTCTCCTGAGGATGCTAACTTTGTTGGCGAAACGCGCGTCGAATGCAAAAATATTAGTTTGGTGTTTGGGTAATTGATCAAAGAAATAGATGCTCAAACTAACACCTTCAGTACATAGCTGGGGGTGTTTTTGATCCAAAATAGTGCATTTTATAATTCAGCCTCGACACGATTTTTCAATATTATCTAAGTATCAGTAAAGAAAATAATCTCTAGATGGATTGAAAAATGTGATACAAAGGTTTTAATTACAGAAATTTGTTTTCACTATCTCTTGTGAGTAACAAGGTCATATTCGTCAAAGTTAATTGGCCACATCCCTGTAAGATTAGTTCACCAGTAACAATAGATGATTAGAATTGTGTTGCATGACGTATATGCCATTCCAACAATAAATGCTCACTTCAATTTTTCAAATTAAGACACGGTCTCTTAAATATGAGCACTCTCGATAACTATATTGGGAACTGTTGAAAATACAAGTAAATAAATATTTGGGATAGGAATCTAAACATCGATTGCTCTCAGCTATCCTACACAAGAACCACAACAACTCAACTGATCATTACTAGAAATTATCTTAAATCAATTTTGATATAAATTTGTACAAGCTACCTCACAAAGACAATTCTTGCAGAGATGCTTCTGGTTATCTAGCAGAAAACCTTTTGTTACACCGTTGTCCCTTTCAAGTCGATCATAAAAATTGACTGTAAAAACCGAACACGAGTAGTCAATTACATTGAAGTAATCTCAATTTTATATTTTAAACAAATATGGTAGAATCACATAATATCGTTTTCATAAATAGAAACAACTTAACTGGTAAACCAGATTTCCCAATGGGCTCACATACTTGAAACATAAACATAATAAATTTGATTTGATTCCGAGCTAAACAGATACCGGGCTATACAGATATTATAATCACAAGTGATCCTTTCCATCCATCTTTCCATCTGGTTACCTTTATCTGCTAACAATCTAAATAGAGAGAAATTAAAATAATTATAAAGATAGGACATAATGGTTTCAACACAGACACAATCCAGAAGTTAGTCAGAAAACGAAACCTCAAATTCACTTACAGATTAATATACCCCCAAATCAAACAGTCAGAAATCAAAGAAAAAAACAGAGACAATTGCGGTTTTTTTCAGAAAAAACAATGTGAAAGTGGCTCTCAGACCACATGCCAGGTTATCTAATTTCCTTTTCAATGACAAAGAAAAAGTGGACATAATGAAGAAATCTGGAGTTTATAAGCTTTAGTGTCCGGAGTGTAATAGTGTTTATGTGGGACAATGTGGCTGAAATTTCTCAAAACGGTATGCTGAACATGAAAGGTCCTTCAGACTAGGTAAAAATGATTTGACGTTTTCAAACCATTCCTTGGAATGCAACTTCACGTTTTCGAATCTACACGATACGAAAATTTTGCACTATGCCAGCTAGTGTTGGAAACGAATTATTTGGAATCCTCAGAAATTAACAAGCATAAGCATCGCGGATGTAACCTGGTGAATGATTGAATTGAACTAGTTTACTCACCGGTTTTCAAATTAGCGTTTCAACATTGTCACAGCTAAAGAAAATTCAGTTACTCAATTAAGTTAAGTACACCTGTTATCACCTACAGACCTGCATATAGACTTGTGCACATTGCACAAATCAATCAAATGCAGAGTACACTATACCGCTGGTTGACTCTGGAAGTCACAACATTCTGGAAATGATCTCTGACATTATACCTCCAACTGTCGACTTCGAACTGCCTTATACAGTACTTTTCCCGAGCATGGAGAAGGAAATATTAAGAGCAGATAGTTGTTGGTTCACAGATGGATCATAAACACTCTCAGGCTCTGGTGAAGGTATTTTCAGTTGCAGACAAATGACAGAGATATCAACCTGCTTGGGAATCTATACGATCATATTTCAAGCGGAAATCCATGCTATTGAATTGTGTGCGGAGAGATTGGTAGAATCCAATCTCATTCACAAATCAATAAACATTCTCGAACAGGCAAGCGGCGTTGGAAGCTCCTGGCTCCTACAGAGCAACGTCTAAATTGGTACCAAATCGCCAAGAACGACTCTCCTCAATAGGAAGACTTAACAAATTGTATCTGGTCTGGATTCCTGGTAACACTGGCCTGGTAGACAATGAAGCTGCTAACTCCCTTGCGAAGGAGGGTGCTGCAATCAGCTTCATCAGACCAGAACTTGTCATTAGGTTTTGCCAAACAAAGATTGAACACCTGGATGGCAATAAGATTTGAGGACTTCTGGATCGGCTCATGCCAAGGCGTTCATTCACCCTTCAAAGCTTGAATCGAAACAATAGTTGGACTACAGTAGGGATGAACTACGACTCACAGGCCTCCTCACAGGTCACTGCCATCGGAATCATCATATGCAGAGACTCGGACTGTCGAAAGACAGTGTGTGTTGCCTCTGTTTGGAAAATGATGAAACAACAGAGCATATACTTTGTGCCTGCCCCATTCTGGGCCGAATCAGGTTTTAAGAGTTTGGGAGAGCCATACTCTTATTATATGACTTGAAAGAACAGTTACCGTATAAACTAATTGGCTTCGTTAAGAATCTGGGTTTATTTGGTCGAGTTAGAATAGGTGTGGGGCCACAATAAATCCATGCGAGTTGCGGTGGAGGGTCGAATAGACCCACTCACTTGTGACCTAACCTAACCTATCAACTACAGTTGTTTTTAGATATATAACGGTCAATATTATCAATCATTTTCAGTTTATTGTATTCATTCGAAAATGCGAAATTGCAGTAACGTTCATTAAAAAGCAAGTGGTAAAAAAGCATAGAAAGTTTCATTTCTTATTTTCCATTATAGACTTCATCTCCGATGATCGCAACTACCCATAATCATTTTTAACTGTAAAACTTTTTCAAATAAAGGTATTTTTGTAAAAGTATTACATCATCTAAGTTAAGTTACATAAATATACAAGATATATGATGGAATTGGCAGCTACTTGATGAAAATACATAACTAACATGTTCAAAAACACTTTATTGCGAGATTTTCACTAAACGTTTATGAAAATCTTACAAGTGTTTTTCAAATACGTTGTAACTATACAAATTTGAGCGATCCAATCTTATGTCAAGCTCACCATTAACTAGGAATCGTCTAAATCATCTCCTTGACTTTTTCATTGTTTAGCGCATATGAAAGTTATATCAATTTCGTAATTTCCTGTACAAAACTGTTTCTTTTCAGGTGGCGTGATAACTGATTACTGATATTTATGACTGGCATCCTTTATGATCACTTACAATTTCCTTTTTTAATATTTCAAACACGAGCAGGTTTACGTCTAACAATTTCTTTTAGCGATTCATCATTTTTGATAGCAGGATATTTATAATTTGGAAACACCGGAAATGCTCTTTCATTCGAATAGATTGGCGCAAAATGAGATTGATATGCGGTCATTTTTTTACGATCACCTCCTTATGTGAAAGAGTTACTTTTATTATCAGAAATGGAGAAAATGGAATGGGAAATGAAGAACTCTAAGTAACTGCCTCGACAATAACAAACGTGGGTTCCAGTTGCTTCTTTAAGTAGCCCTAGGCTTTTCTTATGGTTTCGCAAAGAATATTTCTACCTATATTTATCGAGTCTTCAACCATAGAAAGTATTACAAACGGCAATCGTATACAGCATAAAATATTTGATTGAGTGAAACCGGAATGTCATGTAACGTTACATTTTCAATCTCAATGAAACTGTCCTAGCTCGGTAATAATAGCATACGATCAACTTTTTGTTCCACTTATTCGCACACCAAGTATATACGTTTTTCTGCTCTATATTAACGGTTATGGAAATCGCTTTAGCATTTGCGCGACAAATGTTATTGGAACTAATTAGTAGATACATGAAATCAATCTCAATACTATCACTAAAATCGCAACGTAATTGTCGGTGTAGGTGGATTGAAACTAACAGATGTTTGTTACATATAATTGATTTTTGTGGTTTATTACATTGATATTTCATAATTTTTCATTTGACAAGGTAATAGTGATAATAATAATAATCGACTTTAGTCTGAAGAATTGAGATTTATACATCACAAGAGATAAAGGATATCTAATTTGTATGTTAGGTCCCTAACTTGAACAAAATCTTCTCGTTTATTCATATTCTAGAAATTTGAGAAGAAACGATTTGGCTTTATTCCAAAGAAAGAAAGAAATCGATACATTTAAAAATGAACTCTATACGAAGATGTGTGAAATTTTATATGTATATTCGGTAGGTCTGAGAATAGGTTTCAATCTATTTTTCATATACCTAAGTGATAAGGGTGCTCCACCCCAAACATTTTTTTAAATTTTTTGGGCATTTTTTTTAATTTGTTTATGATGTGGTATTGAAAAAATCACCCTTCTATCGCCAACCCCTACTTTTCAATAGTCATTTTAGTAACTCATTCTTTTATATTGGTTTTTTGGGTTTTATAACCTTCTACAATCTGAAAATCAATAGAGAATCTGCTGAAGAGTAGTGAAGGACACTTTTCTAAAAGGCAAATTTTTCAGTTTGCCCTGTACGACAATTCAGCAGATTCTCTATCGATTTAGTTTTTATTGTTATTGGAAGGTAATAAAAGTCGAAAAACAGTATAGACAATTGAGTCCTTCACAAAAAATGTCGTTTGAAGTATAGTAATTTAATATGTTTCAACCCTAATCAGTTATTCCCACCAGACGTCTACCGGTGTCACTTCTCACTCAGTAAACAGCACTGAGTAAGGACAAGAATGAAGCCGGTCTCCTGTCTCTCTCACACATTAAGCATTCTCTCCCTTCCTACACAGTTTTTGGCCACTATTTTAGTCTATCCATCGAGCGTAGATACAGTTTGCGACGCAACCTAGTTGTGAATTATCCTTCAGAGTTTTTGAACTCATTGAATTTGCCAGCCATGCCACCGCATAATTTACTATTGAAGATTGAATCGCTCTGTAACTTGAATCGACCTCGGCTGAGCAACTCCACGCAATTAGTAAATTAAACATTGATAAAAAACGTTGTCAAAGTTAGAATTTTTAATGGCGAGTTCCGAGGTGAAAATATATTGATACTACGGATCCTTATTACACCTACAGATGTGTCAATTCATTTCAAACGTGTGCAATTTTCAATTGGATAGTAATTTGCAAAAACTGATTATGAGTCCCAAAGCCAAACAATGCCCGGGTGTGACTTGGATTTGAGCACACCATGTTTTTCACACGGACAATTATATGTGGCATGCTATTGAGTGGGAAAACTATCCAGTTCGTCTGTGTTAGCTAAACGTGGACTAAAGAAAAATATTGTATACACTATAACATTAAGAAAAGTATATCATTTGTGTTACTGTTTTGATAGAAATATTTTTTACGGCACAAAAACTTTTGCCGGGTCAGCTAGTATTTTATATATTTTTTGATAGTACGATATTGACCATACGATAATATGACCAGTCTCCTGATGCCACGGTAATCGTTAGGGGAAGTCCCCGGACGGCACGTAGCGCCGGATACTCGCGATATTTCGGCAAGTCACCACGTGTTCGGTTCAAAAATCGATTAGAGGGGTGCGGGGAAGGTAGTGATGCAAGGACACGGAACGCGGTTTGTCAGTGTCGCAAAAAACCTCGTAGGAAGCAGTTGATTGCTGTTTTTGGTGGAAAAGCACTGCGTCGCATGAATTTTAAGTAAGTATTACTGCTATAGTTTTGTGTTAAGGTGTTTCTTTCATTTGCCAACAAAGATAGTCTACCCTTGATAATTCATCAACAATGAAAGTTTTTATTAATATTCTAAACAGTTTTAGTATAAAACACCTAATGTTGGGGATTCTGTGTCCCCTAGTACCGGACACAAAGATGTCCCTTAACGCCGGAAAGTTTACAAGTTGTTTTTTCTACTAAGCATTTATATTTATTATTATGATTATTATGAGTTGTTTCAGAGGATAGAAGAACGTAGATAAATCGAAATGGAAAAGAAGAAATAAAGTAAAATCAGGCCAAAAGAGTTTACAAACTGATAAATAAGGTTTTGTCCAAAGAAATGAGTTTGAGAGAAGCTCATATGCTACAATATCCCAAAAAGCACTATACATGATAAAACACCGGCATTGAACCGTGGAAAAGAAGTGACGTTGCAACCGAAGCTCGGTAGATTCACTAATACCTTCTTTCCCGAGAACGAACAAGTTTTAGTAGGCCACGTAAAATATTTATCCAATAGATATCTGCCGCTAATGATAAAGAAGTTTCTGAAGTTAGTTTTCCACTTGACTGAAGCAATCACGCTGATGTTATCAATTTTTGCCGAGAAAACAACGTTCATGTGATGAGTTCACCACCACACCACCCACAAGCTCCAACCGCATAAAGCCATTCAAAGATGCTTATAACCAACGATGCGACATATGGATGAGAGCAAAGCCGAATATCGTATAACCGACTACGATATTGCTGGTGTGGTCAAAGAAACATTCACTAAAGTAGCTCGGCTGCGATGCACAACTGTCCAACGATTTGGTCTGAGAAGGATCGACAGTTACTCCTAGATAATCTATCAACGAACCAATAATCAGCAGTTCCAAGCCGTCTACGAGTTTTGATCCAGATGATGTTCAGATCGTCCATAAATTGTCACCATTGCCGGATGCTGCTGTTCGGAAAGAAAAAGTGAAAGAAGCGAAATTCTAACATCATCTTCCTTCAAAATTGCCCCTGAAGAAAAAGAGAATGAAAAAAAATAATGGGACAAGTTCAAAACAGCAATAGAAGAGAAGGAGAAACGAACCAAAGGTGTGAAGGCCAAAGGAAAATCTCGACATGAAAGGAAGAAAAAGGAACCATTAACTCAAAAATGTATCATCAGAAAAACTACTTGCATAGTGTGCTTAGAGGACCACGACGAAGACTGGATATCATGCTCTAGTTGTCAAGAGTGGGCTCATGAAACATGTGCCGACATTCCTGAATGTGAAGATGTGTATATCTGCGACCGATGCACGGCTTTTCAATAATGTCCGGCGCTAGGGGTTCAAAGTTGAGTGTCAGTGCCAATTTTTTTTGCCAAAGCTTAATTGAAGGTCCTAAATAAATTTAAGCAGAAGTTGTATTTTTGTTAATTGATTTTGATTTTATAATTGGTTGACTTGACTAATTTATCAATAAAGTTACATTTCGCGAAGTAGTTTTTATTTTATTTTCTGAAAACCTTAGGTGTCAGCCACTAGGGGACTTCCCCTTACCACTTTTCAACATTTCAAGTGTTTTGGGCACTCCATTCCAAACACCCAAAACCCTTCTAACTTTTATGCCTTTCAACAACAAACTAATCATGCTAAATAGCTGAAACTGTGAACATATGCTCGAGACGAGTGTACCAATGTGTTTAATAAAAATCTCTATTACTGGAATTTTTTCCCAACACCAAATCGTTATTTTTAACACCTCGACACGTGTTTCGATCACCAAGTGATCATCTTCAAGAGGAAGATAAAACTAGTAACTAACGCGAAGCTAACGATATTTATGTTTTATCAATATGGCCGCCGGAGTAGATCCTGCTGTTAGTCGTGAGCTAGATAAATTGCGAAAAGCTGATTTAATTGATATAATTGTGAGCAATAAGTTAC
>WOGP01005789.1:0-12870 GCA_015342065.1 Leptinotarsa undecemlineata | reverse complement strand
TCGGTAAATCGACTAATAAAATGAAAGAAGCATGGTTCGATATTACGGGAAAATAAAAAAACATGTGGGAATATCACTCAGTGCTGATAAAGTCAATGATTATTATTGTTCGATCGCAAAAAAGCTCAGTGAGAATATAGTGGTACCTTACGATCCCTTAAAAAATCTTGAAGATGTCAGAATTGAGGATAACCTAACATTGTGCGATAAAAGTAATAATGAATTAGTAGAAATTTTGAGGAATATAAAGAATTAAAATGCAACTGGATATGATGGAATCTCCATAAAAATTATTCAAAATCTTCCAATTGAGGCAATGCAAACATTCGTATCCCTAATCAACATCTCTTTCCACAACGGAAATTTTCCTGATTTTCTGAAACATCCGTTGCCATTCCATTATATAAAGGAGATTCAGATAATCCCGCGAATTTTAGCCCGATGTCTCTCATTCCAACTACAGACAAAGTTATGGAAAAACTTGTGAAAATACGTCTGCCAATTTTTCTACAACAGCACAACATTTTGAGTGAAAGCCAGTTTGGTTTTCAAAGCAAAAAAAACACATACGATGCCACCTTTTCGTTACTTTATGATATTTACTCCAAGTTTCTTTCTGGTAGTGTAGTAGCTGCGGTCTTTTGAAATCTTTCTCAGACGTTTGATTGCATTGATCATAAGATCTTGCTAAGAAAAATTCACCAATACAGCTGCAGAGAAATGACGCTCAAATGATTTGTATCTTACTTTTCAGGAAAGAATCAAATGGTAAGAACCAAGAATGGTGGTGTTCCACAAGGTTCAGTTTTGGGACTCATCTCATTTTTATCATGTCAATGTCATTGCATATTTTTGCTGATGACACGACAATATTGTGGAACAACAAAAACTCAAATGATTTACACAATGCAATATCTACTGATATGAAAAAAATCAAGGTGTGGTGTGATGCTAATTTTCTATCCTTCAATAACACTAAAACAAACATTTTATCATTCAGATGTGCTCTTGATGACCTGTCATTCGGTGATAACTCAATCATCAGGAACGAGACTCAATCTAAATTACTAGCTATTCATATTGACAACAAGCCCAAATCCATTGAGCATATTGAACATCTTGAAAGTAAAAGTTGTTCTGGATGTTATGCAGTGAGAGTAACTTTAATAAATTCGGGAATCAAATCTGCTAGAACGGTGTATTACGCCCTCGTTGAATCTCACCTACGTTATGGAATACCGTTGTCTGTAGTAGTACTGCAGAAACGGGCTATCAGGTATATCTGTAAAATTAAACCGCGTGATTCATGCAGACACAAATTCGGTGAACAAAAGATTTTAACAGTGACTGTTTTCTTCATTTTGGAAACGGTTTGCCTCATTTACATAAATATGTCCGTATTTGAGGCTTCATGTCATTCTTATAACACCCATTCTACCGCGGTGAAATTGCCAAATCCTTTAACAAATTTGGTCAGGAATTCTACTTATTACAATGTGGTCAATATGTTTAATCACTTACCCTCAGATATAAGACAGGCAAATTCGACCAACAAAATGTTTAGAATAAGAGTAAAAACATTTCTGGCTAATTGACCCAATTATAATTTGCAAGAGCTCTATAATGATAAATTACGTGACAAAATGTGCATATTTGATTTCAGGTTATATAAGATTTTTGTTTTTATTCTTGTTTGGATATAAATGTTTGTTTGTCTGGTTCAATGTGTGTGTTTATTTATTTTATATTATAAATAAGTGCATATATGTTTATAAGTCTATTTAATAAGTGTTGATAATAGTTTCAAACAAGTCTGCACACAACTATGTTGACACAAAATTTCGATGTTGACCTATAGTGTATGTTCCAACTTTACTTTTTTGTAGGTGTTTTTATATTCACATTTTATATTTCTATACTTACATTTGTATGTACTTTTCACAATATTTGTCCACAAGATTTATTCTTAATGACAATAAAGTATATTACCATTATTATTATTATTAATTGTTGTTATTGTTGTTATTGTTTTTCTGTTCATCAGATATCAGTTTCATCAGAGTTGATATCTTAGTACATAGATCTGGAAGTATTATTGATCTTTGATAGTTTTGTTGATATAAAAATGAGAGATTCGATCTATATTTTGTTTCATTGAAGCAATTCATTTAACAACTTGGTAAATTTACAAATAATAATTGCAGATTTAGCCAGGTTTTTGTTCTGGAATATATTACCATATCAAATAACCTGATGAGCTAATCAAATTTTAATTATTCATTGCCAACAACACCGACAATAATCATATCCACGGTATATATTGGAATAAAATTTTATAACCGTTTACTTTTACCATTATCACAATGATCATTTTAAGTTTATTACGGAAAACGAGTTCATTTGCATAGCGAAAACATAAATTATTAACTATGTTTCAAATAATCAATAAATAATTATTGCAATGAAAAAAAAAATCACGGAATTCGAATGAAGTTGACGTTTTTTCGGATAAGCATTAATCTTAAACAAAATAGTCATAGGAAAAAATTTATATGCATCAAAGAATTATTACAATGACCAAACAAATTGTACAAGATGATGAAATCAAACATTGTTTCTCGATCATTGAGTTAGTTTTTGGGACAATAACGGCATAAGAAGTGAATATTACTGGAGTTTTTTCCCAACACCAAACCGTTATTTCAACATCTCGACATGAGTTTCGATCATCAAGTGGTCATCTTCAAGGTGATCTTAACACTTATCGAGGTTTTAAAATAACGGTTTGGTGTTGGGAAAAAAATTTCCACAAACCTATTTTTAAACTTTATTTTTTTTGTATAATTTTGAAATAGATCTTATCTGCATAGTTTATGTGATCTTCCTGGATACGATTTCTTAATGATCATACAGTTGAAGTATCATCCAAAAATGACAAACCATGATTGTTGATGGTGAATTGCATATTCGTAATTTTTATTAAAATCATTTTATGAGATCAGTCGGGTGTTCAAAAATATGTGAAAATTTTCTGACTCCTGTTCAATTTTGGATATTGCCGAAAACTAAGGTATATTTGAGAAAATTTCATATTTCTAGACTGAAAGAATTTTATAACCAATCCTAATACCATTTCAGTTTTTGGTCCTTTAGAAACTTTCTATGAAGAATAAGTTTTTCTTCTGAAATCGATTGAAAGGTTTTTTATATGTTCATATGTTTCATATGTTCAGAATACTTCGAGAGAGTAATGGCTGATTAGTCTCTAAACCAAAACAGTAGATGAATTACTCCATTAACTGACGACATTCATAACTCAACTTCAGTATCTAGTACAAATACCGCAGCTTATTAGAAATTAAATGTTTTATTGACTTTCATTCTCATACGAATATCATCGAACCGAAAGACGACAAGGACCTCTTCACAGAAACTTCAGACAACTAAATAAATAAGATCATACGCCCCACAAAATCTCCAAAGCATGCTTGATTTTATTTCATGGTATTTGCTACTCTGAAATTTGTATTACTTATGCCCCCGAGTTGAAGAACTTCGGAACTTCAGAAACAATTGAAAATAAGTTTATTCGGTAGGAGACATTTCCAATACTTCGAGTTCGCAAAGCAGTTCTTGCTTGGGGCGAAATACTGTTTTATTGAGTTGGTCCCTTATAGATGGTCTGGAAAAAACTAGTGAAGAAAATGATGGAATATGGAAATTTAAATTTTCATATTTACCTCTCTATTCCAGAGTGGACATTGTAAATTTCGTAAAAACTTTCATAACACTCCAACGGATCAAAAAAATTAGATATCAAAACTTTCTTTGAAGTCATTGTGTGAAAATCTCAACTTGCTTCTTATTATTCAACACATATTGATGCAATGAAGGGGTTTAGTTTGTATGAAATGATAGTTGGTATTCACTGAAAGAAAAACTCATAATTGATTGTTGACATTGGAGGATTTACAAATATTGGTGAATATATTCATCAACTATTACTTTATAATCCACTCTATTCTGTATGAAAATGATTGACGGAATTTCTTGGTGAATAGTACAAGTTCGGACTTCCATTGTATGAAGAAATGTTAACATATCCAAAACCTATGGAAAAACAAATGAAATGGAGACTGAAATTTTGAAGTTATTGAACAAACAGAAAGTTATCATACCAGCCAAAAACATTATAAGAATGCCAATTTGTGAAGAAAACTAAATGCCGATTTTTGATAATTTGATAATCAGTTGAAAAATAATTGTATTTTTATCGGAAGTATTATATTTTTAGAGGTGATTGATTTTTGGAAACGAAAGTTTTTGTCTTTCTATCACTTCATATTATTATTGAAGAGAAAATGGGAATTTTCCAAAGAAAGGAAGGAATTGTGTGGTTTTTTCCTTATAACATTTTTTCAAATTGGTACTGAAGAGTCCCCTAAGGCAAGTGTCTTATGGCGAAACATCGATGTCTTCCAGTGAGGATGTATTCATTCATTCAGTATATCGTGTAAAAATCCTGTGAATTATCTGATATATTTCCATAACGAATGTTTTGAATACAAACTGAGTCAAGAAAAGTGTTTTTGGTATAATTCAGTGTTGATATGAAAGTATATGTTTTTTTCTATCTTGTATTTGTTATATGAAAGTGGCTGTTTCAGAAGGGGTTTATCTTTCAATTTGTGTCTGAAAGTTACTTCTTTGCATGATCTACACATCTATGTATAGAGTTACTATTTAAAAATTATTGCTTCGTTCTTTTCTTTGGAAAAATTCCATTTTTCCTTTTGTATCAAGATAGAGTAGTAGAAAGCCAAGAATATCCTTTCCCAAGTGTGATTTTGATTACATAAAAACTCTCCATCTCAGTTCAAAAGACTACTGAACATAATTACTTAAAAGAACCCTTGTTTTTCAACAACTCACTAATTATTCGGTTTTCAACGACAGATTTTTCAGTTTGTAAGCCATTCCAAACGAGGGATTATTATGTATCCAGACACGAACAACAGCATCGCAAACCTATTCTTCAAGTTGGCATAGCTCCGGGATTTGTAGAAGTAGACGCAAAAACAATGTCACGATTGACAAAGCTCGAGTCCAGGTCCACATGGAAGTACCTGGCCTGAGGCTGCTGCCAGATTTCGCATAACAGCTTTGTCTGTAGCACAGAATAAGATAAATCTGTTATTTTCTCAGACATATTCATTGGACAAAATGATTTGTTTGCCGATAGGATACGAGATTTGCTAGAAGGAGGAATATTTGCTGAAATGTGAATTTTAACTCCAGACAAAATGCTTGTTGATGGAAAATAGGTTGAATAGGTACTCGATTTTCGAAAATATGCATATTTGAAGGAATATATAAAAAATAATCATATTGACAAATCGATGCTTGAGGTTAGTGACATAATCCTAAATTCTAAACCTGAAATTGCAAATCAATCCAACAAATATAATAGTGAACTGGGACAAAAATATACGTCAAAAATAACGGCACCACCAAATTTTTCAGGAAATATCGACAATCTAGGTAATAGCATATTCTAGAAACCTGTGAGTGAAGGAGAAGTAATGAACGTGATAAGTAATTTGAAAACAAAAAAGTCGCCTGGATGGGATTCTATTAGATCTGAAACGGTAAAAGAGCTAAAATATGTCATTACTGCTCCTCTGACATTAGTAATAAACACACGTTTACAGCAAGGTAAATTTCAAAATTGCTTGAAGTTAGGAATCATCGAGTACAAGAATATTTGAAATATTTAGAGTTCTCTCCAACAACCTGTTTGGATTTAGGGGAGGTCGAAGTACTGAGGATGCGATATATGCTTTAACCACTGATATCTAGAAGGCCATGGACAAAAAAATTACATTAATTTGCATTTTGTAGATATATCAATAGCCTTCGATACAGTGTGTGACAAAAGCCTTCTCCAAAAACTTCAATCCTATGGGATAAGAGAACCCGCATACCAACTAATGGAAAGCTATCTGTCAGAACGAAAACAAGTTCCAGAAATCGATGGAATAGTGAGTTTCCCAAGGGCAGTTTCTTATGGAGTTCCACATGGAACGGTTCTTGGACCTCTATTATTCACTCTTTACATAAACATCTCTCTTCTCTCTCTTGACATATCGATCTACAGGTGAAATCATCAGTTTTGCTGATGATGTGACAAAACTTTATGAGGATAAAACTTGGACAGATGTACAAAATGAAGCCAAACAAGAGTTACCTGGTATATGTGACTGGTTTAAATTCTACAGTTCAACAATGAATGATGAAAAATCATACAATTTACCATTCACTTCATATTCCAACTATTTATCAGAATTAAGTCCTTTGGTGGTAAGCAATATAACACACATTCTAGAAAAAGATAGCTCGAAGTACTTACTTACAAGACAGACCTTCACGTTAATCACGTTGAAAATGAGCTAAGGGGATTGCTTATCAAATTTAGATATCTCGCTGACTTTTTGAGTACAGGGAACTTGAAAACATTATTTCTTGCAGTAATACACTCCCAGTTATCATATGGAATAGTAGGATGGGGAAGCGTAGCTCCATGTAATATGCATAATTTAAACGTTATGTAAGAGTGGATTCTGAGGAAAATTGCATTTTTGATATAGGACAAATCTTCACTTATCGGATTCTAATCAACATCTACAGAAACAAAATAAAATTACAAGCAATTGAACATCATCACAACAAGAGAACAAAAAGTAGATATATCACTGAAACGACATGTGGAAAAAGTATCGATCAAAGGTCAGTCACCAAATGTTTATAATCTAGTTCCTGATGATATAGAAAAGGTTGAATCGTTCACATCCTACAAACTCCATGTGAAAAAGTGGATGAAGTGTACAGATAGCAAGTTTTCAACGATCTCGTAAACTTAAAACTACTACGCTAACTTACGAGTAACATACATCAGACCAAATATTTATTTGTATGAATAATGAGAAAAAATGAAATGAATTTAACATTTTCATAGAAACTTCCTGAAATTGACATCATCCAACCGAGTTTTTAATTTTCCTTAATTCTGACATATTTTCCGATAAAAACAAATTTCTCAAAATTGTCATCACTAAACAGATTTTGGCAATTTCAGCACTCAGGCAGTAAAATTCCGATATTTATTCAGAAACTAGTTCAACTGTATTTATTCACTTTATCATATTCACAATCATTCAGAAAAAAAAATTGTATTTTTCTATAATTTTATATTATATTTTTATAAAGATTTGTAAACTCAGTAAATGTCACGCACAAGCTCTATGAGCTTCAGTGACTTCTCAGGTTTATTTCTGTGCTTTTTATACGTTCATCTTCTATCTTTTTATAAATTTTTTAAAATAGACATTATTATTATTATTGTAACTATTATTATTCGAAATGTTTTATTGGATAAAAGTACACCTAGTTGAGCATATGATTTAGGCATACTCAGCAACGGCAAAATTGATATTGAAGGAACCAAACAATCGGATCGACTTTTTGTTTCTGTTTTTCCGTTAATCAGCTGTCGCCCTCATACGAACGAGAACTCTTAGAAGTTGAGAAACTTGTGCGAGCTAAGGACTAACGAGGTCTTACCTTTTACAGTTAGATTTCTAACACGGACGATTTTTGTTCTCGAAACATATTCATTTTGTCAGATGAAAATGTTCGTAACTTATCTTTAACAGCTGGATGAAATGTTATTTATGATAGATCAAGCCGTTCCTATATCTGTCAGTTGATTCTCAGTAGATAGTTGATAGTAATACAGTTTTTTAGAGAATATTCATCAATGTTGATAGTGTTGAAGTACCACTTTAGATTTCCATAAAATTTTATTCAAATTACATTGAAAAATCAGTATATCTAAAGTTATTCGTGTATATGGAAATTGGAAGAAATTCAATCCATCTCACATATAGATCAATAGAATAAATATCATCAGATATCTTGACTGTCATGGTAGCACTTGCCTTTTACTGAGAACCATCGTGAACTGCAGAAAGAAAGTCCCAAAAAATCAATAATAGTGTATATATTTGATCACATTGCTGACATCCTTGAGAGAAAGGAAAGCATTTTTATGGGTCCAGAAGCTGTCACTGACATTTCTCCAGACTTTGCCAAAGAACTACTTGATACTGAGGCTGCAAAATGTTTGAGACTTCTCGAAAAATCCACGGGAACAGAACTATTCCAGGGCAATAATACATCTTCCGAAGTATATCACCTAACAACTGATTGATTTTATAAGTGATAAACTTTTTCGTCTAGCAGTTGCAGGTCAGTGTCATGATCTGTCAATAGTGATTGAATCATTATATGCCCCACTATGGATTGAATGGTGTTTCCATGCTTTTGCAGAATGCTAACCTAGGTACCTGATTTGAAATATCACTCAGTAAATGAAATAGTCGGCTTTGTTAGGAACTGATTTCGTTTAGTAGAGTTTATTGAGACGTGGGTCTGAATAACCTTTCGCTCTCGGCAGTAGGGGTCTAATAGACCTACTCATTTTGAACCTACCTTTGCTATTGTGTAAGAAGTCAAAGACTAGTTGGTTTTTCTTAAGACATTCTACTTGTTGGTGAAACGTCCGTAATCTTGCATTCTATGCAACAAAATAATCATTTTTTTTTTAAATAAATTGGTATGCAAATCTTAGAACTTGTTTTTCCATTATCAAATTTTCCGTATTGAATATTTACACATACCAGAACAAGATTAGTTTTTGACATGGGGTTTGCTCATCAAGATAAATTAGGAAATTGAGGAATGTGAGAATATTTAATTTTATTGTATAATATTCATATCATTTCATTGATTAGTGGAGGTTTTCATCGCCATTGTGTCTGCCTAAATTCATGCTGGAATGCTTGTGAACAATTGTGTCAATGTTTTTCTCGAATCAGGTTATCTTATTATATGAAAGCAGTTTGACTCAGCGGCTCATGATTCTCTGGATCACCCAAATGAGCTCTGATCCTTTTCATACTTCATCCATTCATAGATACTGTTGATATTTCTCAAACCATTCGACACCATAATGGATCCTGCTGATCAGTGGTAACTCTTCAGAAACTTTTTCTATTTCCAATCTTCAGAGCTTTCATTTCCATGTGTCTTCAAGAGATGTATGAAGTTTTTTCCATAAAAAAATTGATAGCACCGTCTGTATGATGCAGTTAATATCGTTATTAACTTCAATTCAACTATGCTCATCATTCGTGTCTTCTTCCATTCAATCCCATTTTCGGCCTATCAAAAGAACAAAAACACTCTCTGGGACCGAACCCATTTCGCTATTCCCATAAAAACATCCCTTATCGAATAACACCAATTGCCCCGTAGTCAGACCGGAGCAAGAAAAACCACCTGTTTATTTAATGAAAGAGTTTTTGTCGTTGCAGGGGTACAACCCAGCTAAATACCGACTGATGACCCACTTTCAGAATAATCCACTCAACGTAAGATGGCGGCGTAAGCATATTACGAAATTAGATTTGGTGAGTGGAGTTGAGATGCACAATGACTTTCGTGTGCTGCCTACAAATTATAAGATATTAGGGGAGACGTACAGAGTGGACACGAATATTATAGACAATCGGATGATGGAAAAAAATGTGAGCCTTCATAGGACGCCTGGCAGATTGGAACATCAATAATAATATTTTGTGACCCCTGTGATGATTATTGGGTACTGAAATATTTATTGGAAATATGTGTCTTCATGAAATGTATTCTCGAAGCAAGTGTTTGCTTACATTACTCTTACATTATACGGCCACCCAGCAGGATCGAAGAGAAGGAGTTGTGCTTCATTGCTGGAACCTTGTCTGAAGATCAATAGATACTGAATGCATTTCTCAATACTGTCTGTTGATGATCTTGATCTCTCTCAATATTTATGAAGACTTATACGCCGATATTGCAACTTTGATCTGGTCACTGTACTAAGGTAGAATGCTCAGTAAGCAATATGTGCAAAGTTTGCGTATTTGAAGATTGTTTTATATTTCTATATCCTGTGATCGTATGAACTTGGAATTTTAAAAGATAGAATTCTGAATACTGAATGTTCTTGTTTTAAAATATTGAAGTTGAGGTTTGAACATCTTTCAGTTCATATATTCGCTTGAATTATTTTGAATTATTTCATGATTACTTTCCATATTTGACAATATGATTCAACTCACCTGTAATGTTTCGAGGATCATCATCTGCTTGTTTCATAAAAATTTTATAATCACTTCCAAAAGCAGTTACAGTTTTAGGTCATGTTTACTGTTAACAGTACATATCTATCGCACAGTGAACCCTGAGTCATTCGAAGAGAGGAGAGAGAAGTAACTGTCTGACAATAGAGAAGGAGCCTGCCTGCTTACTGTCAACAATACATATATATCGCACAGTAAACACTGAGTCATTCGAAGAGAGGAGCATATGTTCAACGATAGAGAAGGAGGATGCCTGCCACTGCTGTATGCGTGAGAGAAAGAGAAGCCATACAGATATGTACCGTAACTCGTTACCAAACGAAGCAGTTGAGAAGTTATCATTTCAGAAAGTTTCTTTCAGAGTTAACTGTTCATATTCATGCAAGTATTTGTTTCGAAGGAACTTTCATTATATGGATCTAGAAGGAACTACTGTGCATGATTTATACATTTTCGTGAAGCATTTTCATTGTAGAAATGGAAATCAAAAAAGTCTTCTAAAGCGATTTCGGTTCAATGCAATGTTCATATTCATTAAAAATATTTGTTCCATACAAACTTTTTTTCGTCTGAAAAAATATTTTGTGCATGATCTACATATTTTCGCATTGTAGTCGATTTCATCCTTTCATTCTTTGAAAGTATCCCTTTTTTTTTTCGATGTTTGAGTTGGAAGCCCAAGCGCAACATTTTTTTGAAAACCATTTTTTACAAAAATTAACTTTTTTCAATTTATTTTGACAAAATCGAGAAATCCAACATTTTGTAATTGACTCCCGCTCTTTTTGTTATTCCCAAATTCTGAGATACTGCTCCAATTGTAAATGAGATGAATTTTTCTTTCAGGTTTCGAACATTATGAGAGAAAAATATCAAAAATACAAAGATTTAAAAATGAATATAGGAATCTCAGCTAAACATCTATTGAGTCATATTCTAAGATGATTCTTCTCATTCCTACAACTGATTTGCATTTTCGGTAGTGAATAATGAAAAGAAAATTATCATAATTTTGTGACGGAATGAGTCAATTTATTTGAAATAACAGAACAATGCATCATCATGTTCGAATTTCAAAGAAATACTGACAGACGAAATAACCCATTGATTGATGCAAAGAAAAACGAACACAACAGCAAAGGAATAATACTCCCAAGAATTTGGTATGCGGAGAAATGAGACAAGTGATATTATAATGCTTCATGACTTTCTTTGTCTTTGATTTCCTTTGAGTCAAAATTCCTTTACATTCACATCGAAATAAAGTATGAAATAGAGATTAGGATTCCTTTATACAACCAGATATTGGAAAGCAGATATATTCGAAACCTTTTTCGTGACGTTTCCCAAATTTTTTCAAGTGAACGATATTCCAAGAGGATGATGTTATTTCGACTTATAAATTTGGAGTCATGTATTTGCTTGAAACAATTAATTGAATTATACAGGAAAGAAGAATATGTAGAAAATCGTATTGAAAAACAAATAATTCAATCGAAAGCAACTTTCTCTGAATTTTCTCCAATATCTCCTAACAAATCATGTAAGATATATCATTTGTGGTAAATGTTTCAAACTGATGATATTGGATTTGACAAAGTTCACTATCTGAAAATTCCCCTGACAAGATTTAATAGAATCCTCTGGAAAGACAGCCCTAATTGATGTCACCAATTTTACCAAAGGGAATTAAAAGTTTTCAGAATTTCTCTTCCGAAGTTAACATCTTTGTAATAGATGTCACTTTTCAAGGAAAATTTTGATCTTGACGTCGCTCTTTGGTATTCTCATAGTATCGTAGTATATATAAGAAAGAGGATCTGTCTCTTTTTCAAAGTGCACGAGTTCATTTGGCATGTTGAAAATTATAAAGTCGATGTGGAAAGTATACTTTTGAATTCAAGTGCTTTCGACCAAGAAAAACTTTGTATCATCATCATAATAACTACTCAATGATTTTGAAATTTTCATGTGAGTATGTAATTGCTTAGGGAGTTGCGTTTCTTTCATTATCGAAAATCTACGTTGAAACTGTAAAAACCCCAACCATTGTGGCATTTATATGTGACCTACTTTCTCGACTACAGATCCAGAAAATTTTAATAACGTGATATATAATAAAATTCATTCACAATTAGATTTCAGTTTTGAAGTGATAACTTTTCACGGAAGGGTAAACCTGATGCGTAACAGAGCCAGCCTGTCTGGGTTTCCTGCCTATCACGCTTACATCAGCGGAAGACAGGCTCCTCGTCTGTTATCGGACAACAGCTTAATGTTTGAGGAAAATATATACTGTTGACATTATTATAAAAATATCACCGATAAGCATGTATTATCTGAATTGAAGGGGTTATATTTTCAGCAGTGATTAATTTTTGGGAAAGAACGTTTTTGGCTTTCCACTACTGTATCTTGATTCAAAAAACAAAGTGGAAATCTTTCAAAGAAAGGGCGATTGGAAGATTCCCACATTTTTTTTGTATCAAGATGGAGCAGTTCTATTTGGTAAAACTTGGATCAGAAATAATGACACTAAATTTGTGTATGTACATTATTAGTATCATTATCTATTCTTATGAATGTAATAATTGATTCAAAGTAGCAATAATATATGTACATACACAAA
>WOGP01005788.1:0-12871 GCA_015342065.1 Leptinotarsa undecemlineata | reverse complement strand
AAAAAATTCTGAACGATCCATACACCACACACTTCAAGGTCACAACGCCTTGACTTCACTGCACAACAAAAAAAAAGCAAATAACATGTCATAGTGGTGGGGGGAGGATTAGAACCGGGAAAAAAATTCTGAACGATCCATACACCACACCCTTCAAGGTCACACCATCTTGACTTCAACAAACAACAACCAATAAAAAAGCAATTAATACGTCATAGTGGTGGGGGGAGGCTTAGAACCGGCTCAAATCTCCTACTAGCTGAGAATTTATAAAGTTTGAATTGCAATTTTTTTCATAATATATTCTATATTCTAGTACTAGAGTGCCTAGTACTAGAGTCTGAGGTGGGTTAAAGGGCACGACAAGAGATAAAGGTAATCGGTATTGCCGACTCTTTAGCCCAGGAATTGGCTGGACTAAGAATTTTAGGACCCAGTGGCACCTACGACCTGATGACTTCGACAATTGTGGAACTAGCCAAATGTTACACCCATGCTCAATCCCTAAAGAGAAAACATGGAATCAAAGGATGCGAACTTGCCAGGGTTACCCTGGGCGACCCTGGAAAGCTGGCGACGAAGAAATATCTGACGATGACCAGGAAAAATCTACTCTCAACAGTAGGATTCCTGACTGGCCAGTGTCGGCTTAAGAAACACCTCCATAATATAGTGCTAGTGGAGACACTTCTATGCAAGATGTGTGAACAGGAAGATGAAACTGTCAGGTATGACCTATGCGAGTGACCGGAGTTATCATCAATAAGAGAGTGTGTTTGGCGAGTATTGGCCAACACTTATAAAGGAGATGTCTTCCAGTGACCTGTCCATATTCCTGGAAAGGACAGAATGGACGATGACGCAGGAGGACAACTCCTTGGGAGGATGTAAAATGGGTCACATTACCGCTATCCATCTCAAAACTTATACAACTCAGTAAATACTACACCAATCGACCTACAATTTCAGGAACCCCAAGGACGATATGCCATCAACACACTGACTACAATATGGACTCCCCGTGGAGGACCCATAGGGATACCTAGGAAAAAGCTCCCATTTCCCCCAGCAAGACTCCTGAGAGCAATGGAAGATCCGCAAGAACAGATCCAAGACATCCTGAAGGAGTACCCACCGGGCATCAGATAGCGGACAGCTGTCCTGAAATCGTACAACATCCATCGCCGGACTAACAACCTGAACCGATGTAAAAACTGTCCAACGCAACGGACCCGGACCACTCCAACGGAACAACGGAAAAACAAGAGGAACACATGACAATATAAGACAACACAACATAAGGCAACACACACACACACAATCTCCTAACCCTGAAGAGGCATAAGCCTATAGCAGCCCCCCCCCCTCAAACACTATCTCAAATATAATGTAATTGACCAAAACTTGAATAAATGTTTCTGAATTAAATTGAATCGTTCCTCTACCGAGAAAGCTATAATTAAAAATTTTGAAGGTACTATCATAGATAAAGAAAAGTGTTGGATCTAGAATGGTTCCTTGTGATACTCCATATTTGAAAAGCATGTTTTTATTACAAGAATTTTCAACAGTTTGAGACAGTTCAATCAAATATAAGACCAGTTTCTGCTATCCCACCACTCAGTAATGCAATCATTATTTAATAAAAACATCAATTATCCCTCGAAAAATGTTTTATCTGAGCTTGAACCCTAAATAACTGGAAAAAAAACTTTCGGAATCTCCCTGCGAGAACGAGATATATTAAGTTTTTTCTCCGCTTACCGAGTAACGTATACGAAATTAATTTCAAAGAGTCTGGGAGAATATAATAAAACTAAATGAAATACATCAACTTGTTATGCAGAGCAAGGGTATCTTCCATTTTCGTGTATTAAAGTTCAGCGGAATATTTCGTTGGGAGTTGCACGAAACCGAAGTTGGTAACGTAAGAGCCTAAGTTTGAGGCGTACTATTTCGAATTTATGTCCGTGTTTAGGACAATATGAATGTAATAAACTGCAGCATGCACAAAATTCTGTACCTAAAAATGTCATAGTCCTTTGTAACTGATTTTAATAAATTCTTAATCTGAAGAGAATTCCATCCGCAGCAAGGAAAAAATTTTAGAGACAACTTTGAGCTCCGTAATGAATTCTGCAGGAAGATTGTGAAATGAGATTGGCTACAATTGAAAGGCATAAGAATACAAGATACCAAGTATACCAAAGAAGAAAAAATAAAATAGGTAGTATACTACATAATGAATAAACTTCACATAGAATGATGTTTTTTAATATTCCGGAACTATCATCAATAACTCACTGCAATGTTGTTGAGTTGGCTTTCCTTGTTCATCTTTCACTGTCTGAAACACTGTGCATGCTATTTTTGGCAAGTGCATTGGCTTGGGATGTGGAGGTTGAGCAAACCGGCCGGACAGAATCAGTTGTGGTTCTGTTATTCCCTAACTGAATGGCATCCCAACCATGGCTTAATCCTAAGATGTGTGTATCCCTGCCAAGAGGATGAGTGACACTGGGCCTATCAGCTGTCTCTACGGAACCTTCGATATACCGGGCGACCTTTCGTCGTAGCATCGCCTTGTCACGTTAATGCGAGGCTCTGCCATGATTGACCTCCTTTTCCTAGCTACTCGTGAGACTTTTATGGACAGAGTGAACTTAAAAATTCTTTCTCATGCTGTGTCTACAGAGGAGATGGATGTCGAGCTCACGACTCCAACTGACCTCCCTGTGAATTTAGATCAGGAGCGAGTCTGCAGAGTAAATAGATGTCGAACTCACGACTCCAACTGACCTCCATATCAATCTAGATCTGAGGCGAAATCTTCTCAACTCTCCAACTTCTAATCCAATAACTGAACCTAAAAAAAGGTTTGTTGGGGTGCAACCAGAAAACGACTCAGTTGTCTCCTCTAGAGCAAGGTAACTTATGGAACCGCCTTGCACCAAATTCTTGAGCGGTGTATGCAGAATCTGTCTCAGGTGGAGGAACAAACCCCCCAGGAGCAGGTCAGCAAAGGTTTGCGCTCTTTGCGCTCAAGTGGTGATTCGCCGAAACCAGAGGCGAACCTGCACGATTGAGTCTAAGGCATCGTCAGGTGTAGCTGACCTGCAAAAACTCTCATATGGGAAGGTTCTCGCGGGTTTCAAGGTTGGAATCTTGCACCTTGACTATCCAGCTACCTCATTAACAATGAAACAGCAAAGCTGCTGGGGACCAACTCAGGTTTTCAGAGTTCGGCAGCGCCATACTCCCACCATCTGACCTGAAAGACCACAAACCATACAAACTAATCAGCATCGTTAAGAATCTGGGTTTATTTAGTCAAGTATGAATAGGTGTTAGCCACAATAAACCCTTGTTGTTTGTGGTGCAGCATCGATCCACTCACTTTGGACCTAACCTAACCAACTGTAGTGTACCTTCGATCAGAAAGGTTAATAGGGTGACAATAAATTTTCTGCCAATTTTTCGAATGTAATTCATTTCGTCTTTAGGGCTCGGTAAAAATGAATTTTCATGAACATACCTACCTCAAAACTTATAACTGTTATCTTTTCAATTTCACGGGGAATCATGAAATCTAAATTGAAATACTCACTGAAAATGAGTTTCTTCTTGCTGAAAAAATAACTATTTTGAAAACAAAAGACACATTAGATACATAAAAAAAATTCGAGACAACAACAACACCACAGAAAAACATTGAACGAACAAATGATAAGATGGTGTCTGTGTTTAAAAATGACAGAAAAAATGAGAATGGAAGAAAGGTGGAATTATTTTATTTTACTGATTGAAGTGGAATATATCGTATGAAGGACATCCCAAATCATCGCAAATGTTTCCATATCCCCAAAAATGTGTCCTATTGAATTCTTAATATTGTGTTGGTGAAAAAAATGTTTTTAGTGGAAATTGATCATGTTACACAACTCACCATTTGCGACAAAAAATGGATCACCAAACTAGTTGATTGAGTTTAAATTTTGGGTTGAAATGTTAGCAGCAGACAAGATACAATGGGTTTTTCAAACGAAATAAAGAACATTTACGGTTATGACACATATTTTGGCATGAAAGTTTCGATAACTCTGATTGATAAATTTCCTAAATAACGTAACAACACTGTGAATAAAAAATAATTTCTCAACACATATTTCTACTATTCTTAAATATTTACAATTTTTCATGCCAGGGAATTCACCTCTTGAAAATATCCACCACAAGGCTTCATTACATTTTCAGTAAAAAGGTTTTCTCATTGGAAAATGTTAATATGTGAATAAGGTTCAATTCAAACCAAAGATTCAGTTTCAAAAATCACACCATTCTCAAATTTCCAGACATACGATACCAAGCAAAATCAACTGAATGTTCCCAAAAAAATTAATTTGAAAATGTTATTGAAATCAACAATTTTTCATTCCTTTCCAAGCTTCTGAAATATCTCACGACAGTTGTGAATAGAGACTCAGTAATAACTAGACTCAAACTGAAGCTCTGCGAAGCACTAATATAATCTGAAGTGTCTTAATGTGTCTTACACTAATATGGCTAATTTTTATCTACGAATTCAAATTGAACGAAAGCGCTGCCGAAACAGCTAAAAAAAATCAACCAGGATATGGCAAGAATATTAGTGTAAATTAACGCATTGTTGAAGTACAGTTGCCAAATTTCGTTCTGGAGATTCTAGCCTCAAAGATGTGCCCCAAAGTGGTCGACCTACAGTAATCCGGGACGATGATTTGAGGCCTCTGGTGGAATCTGACTCATCACAAACGGTGTGTGTGATGGCGGAAGAGCTGAGCGTCAGGTCACATGCAGATTTTGATGGTTTGAAACGTATTGGAGAGATAAAAAAGGTCAAAAAGTGAGTGTCCCACGATTTGAATGATCGACAGAAATTGTCAAGTTCAGAGGTCTGTTCTTCTTTGCTTTTGCGCAACCAAAATGATATTTTTGGAATAGGATCATCACGTGTGACAAAAAGTGGATCATCTATGACAACAGGAGACGTTCATCACAGTAGTTGAATACTGATAAGCCACTCAGATACTTCCCAAAGGCGAAAATCTACCAAAAAGACTGTATAATCAGCAGTTGGTCTAATTTAATATAACTTTCTGCAACCGGACCAAAAATAATACAGCAGAGTCCTATTGACAGAAAATTACAGAAATGTACCAAAAGTTGCGTCATCCGGCACCGGTCAGCAGAATGCTACACAACAACACCCCCCCACACGATTCATAAATCCCCGTCATACTGCCCTTAATTTTCGCCAACCGACTACCATCTTTTTAAGCACTTCGAAGAGAAAAGTTCACCCTGCGACAGACAGACAGATAGGCAGATGAAGAGACGAACAAACTGACGAACACGCGACAGAAATATTCATCAGTCGACTTTCTTTTCTCCAGAGTGGAAATTTTTGATTCTACGAACTCTATGACTTCATACACTATTTTAAATTTAAGGATCACTTCTTTGTAATGATCGTGTACAAGAAGTTTCATGATAAATATGATAATGCGACCTTTGGCAGTGGACAACTGTGATAAGAAACAACTGAGGTTGTTTCCGTCTCTTAGTTTTGGATTAGTATATATATAATTCTCATCTTTTTGTAAACATACCAAAACAGGAATGGAAAAGAGCCTGACTCTAAGTACTAACCGGCTGTCAATCGATCTTACAAGGTGCAATTCACTCATTTTTCTGTTTGATGCCTTCTGTTCATGTATATGGCAGGTGTTAGAATATTTCTTTCTGGCAATGATGTCACTAGGGCTATAACATGGATTGAAGGTGATGTTCCTCAACGTCAGGTGGAACAAAGGTGAGAAGTATGTCAATCAGTAACTTTTAGACTTTGGAAACGCCACCAACAACTAGAGACTATCCATAGGAGACCAGGTCAAGAGAGACGGAGGTCCACTTCAGCCCAAAATAACAGCTAATGAGCTACAAAATGAACTAAGTCGAGCAACACAAACCCAAATTTCCTGCTGCTCATCTTCAAGGGTTCCATTTGGAAGTGAATCAATTATTACATTAGAACACTTAATGATTGTAGAGACCTTGTAGTTATCTGCAACGGGTCTCTGTCTGCCGAAAGGTATGTTACTGAGGTATGGGATGTCCAGATACATCAGAGATCAGGAACAGGAGGGCACACCTCCATTTCAATGCACTTTAATACAAGCCTACAATATCACAACTTTGAGGTGGCCTGCTTGCAGCCCGGATCTGAATCTCATCGAACATGTCTGGGATCAACTGAGAAAAAACTGGAACCGTCAAAACTAACCCACCACTTTGAATGACCTGGAAATCGCTCTTCGAGAAGTGTAGTAGCGTTTGTCTCAAGAAAACCTCAGGCGGCCCATAAGAATCATGCTCCAGCGAATTTGTGCTGTGATTTCCGTCTCAGAAGGAAACACAAGATACTGAGTTATTAATTGTAACTCAGAAACAGCTTTTTGTTTACTTTTCATTTCGAAAATTGAAGGGTTTCAATTTTGATTTTGGTAGTTCTTTGATTTTCTCACGTATACACAATACACAACAAAATATTATTTAATAATTCAACATGGCTTTCTTCACTGGTAAAAAAATTACGAGCTCATTAAGAACTTATCCCTTAATTGTTTTGAGGAGTGTATATTATCCTTCATACTCTGCCTAACGAATTGTCTCAAGCAACTCCTTCATGAATCCCTATTTCAAGTTCGGTGTATAAACGCGACAAAGACTCCAAATGTAGATTCAGTACGTAGTTGTCTGAAAATGATTAAGTTTTGTCAAATGTTCCACCTTCATAATAGGTGATGGATGAATACCGTTAAAGCAACTTCTTATCTGCCTCCGATGTTTATTCCTTGTCTCCTTCGTACCCTTCTCGACGGCCTGAAATAGCAACAACCCAATTACTAGACATCCTCCACTGTCTACTCAATCAACTCAGGATTTACCCTCGGAGGCTCGGCAAAACACTTTCCCAGCTGTAACAATGTGTTGATAAGCTGACAATGTATTGGGAAATTGGCTTCCAATTGGGTTCATTTTCCAATTCTCGGTGAGCGATTTGTCACTAATTGAGGTTTGGTTTTCTCGAGATGTTGATTAGCTTTTTTGTGGAATGCAACTACAATTTAATTGAGTGATTAAGTAATAAGTCATTATCTATTTCATTTATATCTGAATAATTTCTACAAAAATGTAGGTGTAACCCCAAATTGTGTTTCTACAGTACTGGTTGTTTCAAAATATAAATGAGTCTAGTGGATACTGTAATGTCTCAGTTGAAACTTATTTAATTTAATCGATATAAGACACATTCCAATCAGTACAATTTTGCCACCGATAAAGTCGACAAAGACCGTTTTTGCTTCGTTCTAATAGGCGTAGGGTCTACCAGATAGAAAGTTATGGAGGTGCTTGAAAAGATGGTGGTCGATTGGTGAAAGGTCTTGGGAGAATACGTTTCAAACCATCAAAAACCACATAGGAGCTGTCTTCCAGTTCTTTCACCATCATACGTACCGTTTGTAATGGGTCAATTTCCATCAGGGTAGTAGTAGTAGCAGTTGTGGTAGTTTATTCACGAACATTCATTTCTAACAATACCATAATACAATCCAATACAGATTACAATATCAGACTAATAAAAATTGTTATGTGAATAAATCAATTTTAATCTCAAGTTCAAGGTAAGCATTGTCAGTAAATAAATACAATATTAAAATAATTAAGAAATGCAATTGTAGATAGGTAGGATACAAATTAGCTTTAATGATATAACACAATTGTAATAAAAGAATAGACGGAACAATGAACATATAAACGGATGTCGGTAAGTAAAATTATCTTGAAGCTAAGTATTAATGTTTGCGAGAGGGAGGAAAAAGTTAATAATTTTCAAGCAAATTAGTGAAAACATTTGTGAAAAGGTTTCTGTCCGAGTGCTTTTTAGATGAACGGGACTACATAACTGCCTTTTTGTCTTGTTTCGTATACGTGAGAGACAATCTGGTTTTTCATTTTATTTTGATGACAAATAATATTTTGTGTAGAAAGTTGTTTGACGTATAGAACACCTGATTCTTCATAAAGGAGATTTGAAGGATAAGTCCGTCTTTTGGACTAGATGATATTCCAAAAATCTAAATTTCACTAGTTCGGACTTCCATTGTCTGATATATTGTAACGAATTAAAGAATTAACTGTCTTAAACTAATTTATTTTAACGATATTTCACTAATACAACTATTTATATTCACCACTTAGCAACAAGTAATTTATCTTTACTGTTTGTTGATCTGCACAATTCAATTTCTAGCTATAGACTCCGCCTATGGAAGGACATCAGCGTTTATATACCCTCAAGATCTTTCTAGATGTATCTAGAGAGGTCTCTGTTTTATGCGCGGTCATACCTTTGATCGCAGGGGCAATCGGTCAGGGCCGGCTTCAGATTCATTACAATATGATATATACAAGTTCACCACGAATTTCTGATTGATTCGTCCATATTAATTTCATAAACTACAAATTACGATTTCATCTTCACAAACAGTATTTTCAAAAATCTATCACATGTGTCGCTATCGCAGTAGCTTTTTCGTAATGAATGACACACTGAAAGTAAATTTTATTATATAAGGTATTCAAAAAGCACTTTATTGTAAGATTTTCATTAAACAATTCACAAAAAACGTAACATGTGATTCGCCATACAGTGGCTCCTTCGGGTGTGCCTTGAGTAACAACATATTCAATTGATTTTTTTTGTCCCTCGGGAGCTATTCTTCTGAACCTAATTTTGTACATTAATATATTGCCTGCCTCCTGTGATTCAGTGCCTCACATTCGCATAACATGTGTAGAGCTGTTTCTATCCCTCCGTTGCATAATCTGCATTTGCATTTTATTCAGGTGCCCTCTAAGCGGACAATGACCCGTTAGTAACCCTGTAATTATTCAGAGCCGATCCCTACTATATTGAAGTAGTTCTTTGGTTCTTTTCTCGGACGGTTCCCTAATGAAGGTTCTGTGTTTGTTGCTACGTACTTTTGTCCAGTACTCTGTGTGCTTCTAATTGGTCCATGCCCTAATCTGGTTTCGTACCAATGATTTTGGTACTCCCAGAGCTGGTTCAGGACCTATATATGAAGTTGATGATCCGTGCCTAGCGAATTCATCAGCTTTATCATTACCTGTGATTCCTGAATGCCCTGGCACCCAGTATAAAGTTAATTTGTTCCTGTTGGCAAGTTCATTTAGTGCTTCATGGCATTCCCAGACCAGTTTTGATGTCACCTTCGGGTTTGTCAGCGCTCCTAGTGCGCTCTTACTGTCTGTTAAATTATTGCTCCGCTCATTTCTTTGTGGTCTCAATTTAATAAGCCTTGCACACTGCAAGATAGCATACACTTCCGCCTGAAAGACGGGTGTGTATAGTCCTAGCGGATAGCTGTAGTTTAAGATTTCTATCCGCTCGGTATATTCCAGCTCCCGTTCCATGTTTGGTCTTCGATTCATCTGTATACTAGATGTTTTTTTCCAATCATGTTTTCGGGATTACTAATGGTTTTCCACTCTTCACGGCTTATTATTTTGACCGTGAAGTTTGTTTTTTAGTTCAGTGCAATAAAGTAGAAAACCGAAAACCATTCTGTAGTATGGAAAATAATTTTCATACAGTTATATCCGGTCGTGGAGTTATCTCTTCGATAATTCCGAATAGCTGTTATTATAGATAGGAAACATTCGAATATCAGAATGAAACGATACTGGGGAAAGAACTCAAGAACCATAGAACGAATAATTATTTTCATTAAACGTTTCAGAAGAATGTTTTTCTCCAGGAAATACCACCAAGGCATTAAAAATCATCCATAACTATTGAAAATACTTTCCAAAACTTCAAGAGATCTTTTTCTGTTATATTGCAGTAAAATAAAGTTTTTCAATATTTTCTTTGTCTCAACGGCATCGACTATTCTGATTATTAGCCTCATGTTCTGAGTAGTCAATGGTAATAACTTCCTGGGCAACCTAGGAAGCATCATGGCTATTCGCAGTCATTGACTGCGAATAGCCATGTGTGCAGAACTAGATACATTCTCCCAAACAAATATCTGGTTGTCGTCGACTTTTCGATCGTCGAGTCGGGCGTTTTCAATAATTTTGTTCATTTCGAAAATTTTTCATTATCAAAATCCAGACCAAATTCTTTGTTGCTGTTAGGACGGATATTAGATATAATCGAAATGTAGTTTCAGGATTGAAAAACTGCATAGTGGGAATAAATCATTCAAATTCTGCATGGGTTAAGGGTGACCAGAAAAAAAAATCTTTGAAACTGCAGTTGTTTCCTAATTCCCTTATTGTGCAGTTACTCAATTTCATCTATTTTGAATTTCAATGCTCGCGACCACCAACAAACCTGATGCGATTTTGATGTTGGGATTTTTATACTACTATTGTCAAACGAAATTTTTAGAGGAAAATGTTTGTTGCATCCTTTTTTGGATCCGGATTTGTCATAAGAAGTTGAAAAAATTAGCCAGAAAACAGTTTGAACTTAGGTTTGAAGTTCTTCTTGTCAATAAGATCTAGAATGGTTATGAATGTATTCCAGTTGATATTGTTTACATTAGTTCATAGAAATTTCAGCACTGGGATGATGGTATTTGCAAGGGAAGAATATAAGTCCTATACTTTGTGCCGTAGGTTGAGATATGAAACATTTCAATCTACTGTTTTTTGTGACGTTGTTTGTTGTAACTTTCTCTTCAGTTGCACATTTCAAATTAAACATTACAGATATTATACATGTTGGAGGTTTGTACTTCTGAAAATATTGACATTTGGTACGATCACAGGAGGATAGACAACTAGCCAAACATAATTGTGAGTCACTATTAAACACTGGGTCTCAGAGAGAATACAGAGTTATTCTACGAATGTTGGGTACTACTTTACCTTTAGAAAGAGTAGGATAATTAGGATAATGAATGCTGGGAAAATATATTAGATTTATTTCTATACATAATTGATAAACATAGAGACCAGCACCAGTTAGTACCCTGAGATTTTTTAAATGTAATACACTATACAGCCAAAAGTAGTCATGCATTTAGTTACTCAGAATCTTTTTTGAAACCTCATTTTGGAACATTGTCCAATTTTTGAACATAGCTAGAGAATATTGCACCTTGGACTAGGTATGTAGCAATATATATGGGCAGAGTTTGAGTAGACAGTAGCGAGGATACTCTCTGGATGAGGGGAAAGTTTGGTCAGATGAGGCTCCCTGATCGAGCAACCAATCATTATTTTCGTTGTTAGCTAAGAGTACGGTAGAAAGTAATAGTTTGAAAAGAAGATTGATTTCTGTGGTGAGAGGTTATGTATTGCGGTGTGTTCCTTTCTGAATTTGAACGTTAACCTTCATATACAGAGTGTTTCAAATTCGATTCTCACCAATGGGATCTCGAAAACTATGAGAGATACGAAGATGCCGTTAAGAAAGTTCTGAAATTCCGAGTATATCCGGAGATATTCGAAAAAAACATAAATTTCGAAAAAGGGTTTTTATTTTTTTCTGACTTTATTTTTCGAAGGTTTCGAAAATAAATTGCACTTCCACATTGCCACTTTTTCTCTGCTACATAATGGTGTATCTCGGAATTTCTCAACGGCATGTTGTAATTACGGTAAATGCGCAACTTTGCCCCAATTTAACTAACTTCGTATCTCTTATAGTTTCCTAGATCCCAATGGCGAGGATCGAATTTGAAACACCCGTTATACGGGGTATATATTCCATAATTTTGACTGGATGAACTTGTTATCCAAAACCACTGAACTGTCCTAAAAAGAACAAATCTGAAGACACCTTCACCTACGAAGATACCAGCCATGGGATAGACAGAAGACTCAATCCTCGAATATTAAAGTAAAACGAGGTCTGTGTTGTAGTAAAACTGTGTTTGTAGTAAAACTTCAGTTTACTGTCCGTCTTGAAGAGCCTCGTTATCTTCGATATTCGAGGATTGAGTCTTCTGTCGATTCCATAGATGGAAATTTCGTGTGGAGAGAGTCATTGTCTTCAATGGGTTCATTCAGGTTAATTTAGTTTTTTATTGAGAATTATATATTATAAAAGTAAATGATCTCCCAAGTATCCCACAAAAGTTTGCTGCCATCGTCGGATTTTGTTTAATTTGCTGACTGGTTTGAAAACATCACGTGTTACATATTCACGCAGTTGATACACTGTAGTAAACAACACACAACTTGCTCTCAACGGCTTCAGTACAGGTATGTATTTCGCTTATCCCGATCCGCCAGCACTGGCGGCTAATGTGACGTCAAGTTTGACCACGCCCCGTTTCGGTGAACGCCACATTCAACTATTAATTTGAAGGGAAAGATAAAGGGTATAAATTCAGATTTTTTTGCAGATGTACTATTTGAAGTATAAACTTTCAAATAATAAAACCTGTGAGCATGGAAACCTTTTACCTTACTACAATTCCAACTCAGTAGTTAGTAAATAAATGGTAAAACTGGAACCTCTGTGTAGAATAAATCCAAAGAAGAACTAATCCCAATCATCAGCAATGCAATGCGAAAGAGTATTTATTGCATTCCTGGTGATTGGAAAAAATGATTGTTTTAGATTTACTATTTAGTATTGGAAAACACATAATTGACTGAAAATTATGTTTGGAATAATTATAAAAAATCATTACCAACCATCAAAAGTCATGACTTAAGTACCATGTTGGAAATTAAAATGTCCAAACAATGCACCGCGAATTATATCAATCCATTTAGTATTTCTATG
>WOGP01005787.1:0-12871 GCA_015342065.1 Leptinotarsa undecemlineata | reverse complement strand
ATATAAAATTTTGATGACCATTTTTTTTCGATACAATTCGGGTTTCTCATTTTTTATTATTCACTGGAGCTTACTTAAAAGTAACTTAGAGATTGAAGTACTTTTAGACTTGAGAATTTGATGTTATCGAATAACTTCTCAACTTCTTTTATGCGTACTATAACTATATGAAGTGGCAATGAAGCATTTATTCGAATAGTGAATACCGCATTGTTTTTTGTTTGGTGAATGTGTCATCAGCAGCGATAAAATGTTAATTTTTATTGCATTGCCATATAAAGTAACAGCTGATTTTGAAGGTTGATTTTTGTCAATTAGTAAATTTTATTCTTAGATTCAAAATAATTGAAGTATGTGTTGTCGCAGATGGTGTAATGAATTTATAGTACACATCGGTTCGCGTTCGCTTTCCTTGGGTAAACTAACTTTCTAACCTCAACCTTGACCGTGAATGGTTACCTTATTGATTGATATTGAGACAGTATCTGAATGTATTTCATAATTTCGTTTTTATTATTTTCACATTATGTAATACATATTGGAAATACAATTGTTGTAAGTTTTTGTTCTGGAAGTTCACAACCAAATTAACTTTCCTCAATATATTGAATCTGACTGAAACATTGTTATTTTCTGAGTTACAGTTCCTTCGTACACAGGGGCGAGAAGGTTTTCGAGCGACGATATTGATGACGTATTTTTGAAAAGAAAAGTCGTGAAACGCATTATGTTGTGATTCATCAATCAATGCAGTCAATGAAAAACTTTACAGGACCGGATTAAATAAATTATATTGATGGATGTCAACGAATCAGATCATGATATACATGAAATATAAAGTTCCCTCACCACTTCAAAAGAAAGGAATGTAACTATTTTGTAATACCTAGCGAAAGCTATGTATGGTAATATACATTCCAGTTTCGGAAAGAGACATATTTCTTTAATTCAGAATATTTTGAACGCCGGATCTGTCCTCATACTATGCACATACAGATGCACAGTCAGAAATAACTTCCTTATTCAGGTCACTATCCTCAGCCTTCGAGGATATGGATAGTGGCCTGAATAGGGTAGTTATTTTGTTTCTAAGCGCAACGTATGAAATTCAAAGAAAATCAGAATCGAAATTGTAAGTCGGTATTGGGTACAGGAAAGTAGAAAATAAAAATGTTAATGTTGAAGACACACCCGGTCAACGAAACCTATAGTTGACCATGAACCACCAAAGAGGCGTTATGTAAATGATTTTTTTAGACACCAACCAGTTGATATCGAGAGAAAGAATTCACATATTAATTTGTCAGAGTTCACGTCCTATTTGCAAAGAGGTTGTATATTGTTGTATTTCTAGTGTGGGTTGTTTAGCTAGAGTTAAGATTACAATCAGAAAAGAAAGCAAATTTAAAGTTATAGGTGCACCACTCTCCCTGAAGTTGGTTCATGTGTAGTTGTTTGAGATGTTAAATCAAAAGTAAATAGCACAGTCAAATTTGCGGCATTTTCTTCGTTATATTTTCTTTTACTTTATAGAATTTAACATTTTTTTAAATGAATTTACATCTTGTATTTTTATTTGTCCATGAAGTCGTTATTTCACTCATTATACTTTATGTTTGAAACTTCGGACTTTCATTTTCTCTTCGATAGAAAAATAACATCCCCGTAGAATAGACATGAGAAAGTTGAGAAAAAAAACAAAAAACAATCAAAGACTCTTAGTCTATCTATCTTGAAGAGAATAGTAAGTGAAAAGTAGTTTAATCAAGATTAAACTTCAGTTAGAGCATAGTCCGCATTGTTCTGGAACCATATAATGAGAGAGAATTATAAGTATGTATACCAAATGATCGGGTTCCAAAAAGACCTCCTCTTTGTGCAGAAGGCCGAATTGAAACCTCTTTCAGATTTGCCTAACATTCAAAATCTGATATGGAGAAATCCGCATCTGGAGATAGCAGCTGCCAAAATTATTTTGAAATGAACAAATAAACCAGAAAGGAGCATTTATTACACTGGTGACAGCTAAGTGGGATTTCACGAGGGTTTCTCGGTTGAGAAATCTAATTACGTAATGCAGACGTTTTATTTGTTGTACGTTTATTATGTTTTGTTGGGTTTTCATCCCATTATTATCAAGTAACTAGTTTGTTTTTATACTTGATAATGGGATGAAACCCGAAACCGGTCAAAAAAATTAAATAACTAGTGAAAATATTATACAAAAGTGTTTTTATTCATTTTATCAAGTGTTTATGAATTTCCACAGAATAAACAAGTCATCAATGAAACAAGTTCTTTCACCATATTTTGATATTACTCGATAAAGCAAAAGCGAAATCTGCTGTTTTCAGCAGTGGACTGAGCTGAATTACAGGCAAGATTTTGAATCACTAAAAAGTTCATCATCACGCTAATTCTAATAAAAACAAAAATGGAAAGTCACTTCTTTATGGGTATGATTTCGAAGTATCAACAAATACTGAGAAGATTTCTCTGAAATATTATTACTACATAGGTTAGGTTAGGTTAGGTCTAAAGTGAGTGCATCTATTCGACCTCCACCGTAACCCGCAAAGGTTTATTGTGGCTCACACATATTCACACTCGACCAAATAAACCTAGCTTCTCAACGAAGTCGATTAGTTTGTATGGTAAGTAATCTTTCAGGTCAGATGGTAAGAGTACGGCTCCCAACATAGGCGACACACACTGTCTTTCGACAGTCCAAGTCTCTGCATAGGATTATTCAGATGACAGTGACCAGTGACTAGGCCCTATTAACATCGTAGTTCATCCCTATAGACAAACCGTCTATTAGAAAAAATAAGCTGTTACAATTCGAAACACAGACCTCTAGATTACGAGTTATACAAATCTTTGCACCAATATCAAATTTTTTTTTCCATTTCAAGATTATCTGTCTCTCTCTTTCTCTATTTTGGATGGTAGTTGCTTTCTATCTTCAGGCGCATTTGGCTAATGCTCCTCCTGTTGGTAACAGGAGCTTCGTCGGAGGCGCAGCGGTCTTACACAAAGCAATACTGCCACCCATTTCTTTCCAACTTTTTTTTTATTATAAAAACAATTCTTTGAATAATAAAAACAATTTGCTTTTTATGGCCTCCTGCTTGGGTTTTTTTCAAATATACTGCCCCCTTTACGTGGTTATCCGAACCACCTCGGCCTGGATACCGGCGTGAATAAAGGGAGCCCCTTATTCATCACTTTTTTTTTAATAAAGACACTCACACATCTCCGTAATTAACATAATGAACTAGCACAACACAAAAATGAATCCCCATGATAGCACATGGCATCCGCATACTTTCTTACAGGGCGGACGTTATCAGCACGTCCATCCACTAACCACAACCACGGCTACCACGGAACTCCAAGATTCTCTAAATACTTTCTTCAAATTCTTCATTGGTTCTTACATCATCAGAGATATAAATGAAAAATGGAGACTTGAAATATTGATAACGAATCATTATACAGCGAGATAGCGAGTCAACTATAGTGTAATTGACTTGAAATATTGCATCAAGAGCAAACTCATATTCAAATCCTAAGAGGAAAATTTAGAGTCTACAAAAGTACACATTGCTCATAACTCTCGGGCCTAACACATAGATGGCGCTAGTTTAATTGAATTTACTGCTTTTTCAGTTTATACGAACTTTCAAATGAGAGCTGTTGAAATTTGATGTTATTCTGCTCATAAGTTGGTGAGTTATTGTGCTAACAGCATGGCCACGGGACACTCGCCGATGCAAATATTCGCGCGGTGCGAACAGCGAAGCATCTGAAACAAACGCATAGTAATGTACTTATGGAGCCACGCGCAACGGCGACCGGCGACATGTACCAAGCGAACCGCGTGGGCGACTTGCGGTGCGACGGGTGAGTTAAACAAATACATGAATCAATACGGCGCGAGTCACGAAGTCGAACGGCAGTCGCGGCGAATAGTGCAGTGATCAAACGTGTTTAGTTGTTTTCGCCGCGAAAATAAACACCAAGACTTTTATTGCTGGAATACTAGCTAGACCATCTATTCGGAAGACTGATTGAACAGTTAGAAATTCATTATTCATTCTATCGTCAATTACAAGTTAGAAGTTGTTTTTTGTTTCAGTAGTACGAAACATTACTGTCGTTCAATTTAGATTTTTACAATAAATAACATAATTATTCGAAAGTATTTTTATTTCATGAAATATTAATATACAGGGTAGCATTTAATTACCTGATAATATTTTGGGCAAAGATAGTTCCAAATAAAATAAATCCGTTTGCGACCGTTACTTTCTTGGGAAAAGTTGTTCATACTGATGGATATCATAATTGATTCTCCAAAATATGATCAGCTAACTAAATATTACATCTATACATAGGTATGTAGATGAATACGTAATATAGATTAATATAGATGGATATGTATAAATAGGTAAGTACATACCTTAATGTAAAAAACAATTTTTCAGCGGCACTTAAAATTCTATTTGCATCAAGTTTTTTCTCCAATTTTGGTTGAATATTCATAAGAATATAATCGAAGGTTTCAATACTCATCATGGTGTACTCAAAAAAATTTTTCTGGATATAATTTGTATTTCTCGTACTTCTTCTCCATCTACACCCCGATTCTTATTCAAATCATATACTACACAATCTCTTACAAATATTAGGTTTTGAACCAAAAAATTATTACTTTCCAAGCAATATCGAGATAAATTCGATAAAGACATTTCGCTGTCGGACTATTGGTCGCGGCGGCAAACGTGACTGCCCGTGGCCTGCAAAAGGTGTCGCACGAATGGTCGCCTCACCTCCCGCCTCGACGTTCTCACCGCCGATCCCCGTGGCCAGGCCGTAATGAGAGTAACACTACTTTTATTTTCAAAACAATGGATGGAAAACAATTTCGTGTTTTGATATTAAGTGCTTTTTGACGATAAAGAATACCGTTCAAGCGAAGCAATGGATTAAAAATTGTTATATGGACTCCGCTCCATCAGAAACAACAATCAAACGTTGGTTTGCTGACTTCAAACGTGGTCGCAGAGACACCGATGATGCAGAACGAAGTGGACGTTCAAATGAGGCAGTAATACCAGAAAACATTAAAAAAAATCCACAAAATATTTTGATTGATCGAAAAGTAAAGTTGCCTGAGTTAGCTGACATTGTAAAAAGTAACAATAGAACGTGTTGGCTTTATATTGCATGAGCATTTAAATCTTTCTGTTTACAAAATCTGTTTTTCCATTAATCAGCTGTCGCCCCCATACGAACGACAACTCTCAGACGTTGAGAAACTTGTGCGAGTGAGTCAATCGAAACAGTAGTAAAACTACATGAACTGAACTTCAAATTGCTCCCACATCTACCGTATTCGCCAGAGTTGGCTCTCAGCGACTACTGGCTGTTCTCAGACCTCAAAAATATTCACTGGAAGAAATTTTGCTCTACTGAAAAGATTATTGCTGAAACTGACTATTTTCCTGAGGCAAAAGATAACTCATTCTACAAAAGTGATATTGAAAATTCAGAGCGGCGATGGAATTATTGTATGGGTCTTGATAGAAATAACGTTGATGAAAAAAGCCAATTGGAATAAAAAAACGCGATTTCTTGCTTAGATCCGAGACTTTTCAGCCTATAACACGTAATCTACAGTTCTGTGGTTCGAATTTTGACAATTCAGTTTTTTGAAAAATATATGCATTCGCATTGAAACTCTAAGGAGTCTAGGGTAATGATAAATTGGTTTATCAAAATTTTACCTGCTGTAATACCTAGCGAAAGCTATGTATAGTATTATAAATTCTAACTTTGGGAAGAGACAGTCAGTCGGCAATGAATGCAACACCTGAATGTAATAACACCTGAAAATATCGTATACACAGTTTGTTTTTTTAGCAGATACAAACATTGCCACTTCGAAAACGGCAGTAACTACAAGATTGATTAAATGAAACCAAAAAATAATTTTTCAAAGTGCAACACATTGATATTGTCAGATAAAAAATGAGAAAAGAACATTTCTATGTTTTTTGCCACTTTTACCACATAGAAAGTTCCATTCGTCATCTTCCATGATGATCTCCTACCACTTAGTGAAAAAATATCATCACAGTTTTTAAATATTACTCGAGTTTTTCCCAATACCCAACCGTTATTTTAACACCTCGACACGTGTTTCGATCACCAACTGATCACCTTCACGAGAAAAATCAAACTGAATATACTTACAATGTAATCAATTGATGGATGTACTACGTGGTAGGAAATCATAATGAAGAAAAAAGGAATAAAACTTTTTATGTTTTTACCACTTTTATTTGTGGAGCTTCGGACATTTCCAAACTTATACTGATTATACTGAACTTACAATGGTTAATTAAATTCGCCATTATATACCACCCCTGTAGGTACTAATAGAAGTAGAGGTACTTGACTTGAATGAGAACCTGAATTTACAGTTCACAATGCTGATGTGCCAATTTAAAAACCGGCGAGTGAACTAAATCGATTTGATCATTTAACAGGTTGCACCCGCAATGTTTATGCTTGTGAATTTCCAATGATTCTAAATAATTGATTTTGCAACCCTTCCTGAACGTCGAATCATTTTTTTCCTAGTCTAAAGGACCTTTCAAGTGCAGCATACCGTTTTTGGAAATTTCGGCCACATTGTCCCACATAAACACTATTACACTTCGGACACTTCAGCATATAAAATCTACATTTTTCCAACTTGTCGACCTTATCTTTGGCATTGAAAAGGAAATGACATAACCTGGCATGTGGTCTAAATGCCACTTCTCAATTGTTTTTTCTGAAGGAATTCGCAATTATCTCTGTTCTTTTTCCAAAATATGTTAGCGTTTCCCATTTCTTGATTTCTGGTTGTTTCACCAGAGGGTATATCAATCTGTAAGTGAATTTCCGGCTTTGTGTCCTGACTGAATTCTGGATAGTACCTGCGTTGAATGTAATGAATCATTGTTAGTTTATTGTGCAAGTTTGAAAATGACCGTATAGGACGAAATTTCAGTTACAAATAAAAGTGGTAAAAAATATAGAAAGTTTCATTTCTCTTTTCTTCATTACAATGTAATCCTTATTTATACGGTACCTGCGTCTTAAGTGTTTGAAATTAATTTCACAATATTGCCTCATCTACTAGTCGTGAATTAATTTCACAATGTGTAATATTCAGGTAAATATAATATTTGAAATATTATTTAAGCAAACTATATCTGTCATAGACAGGATCGCTAGAACCTAAATGACTGAACTATTTTATTTGCAAACCTGTAAATGATTGAAATTTAGTACATGTATTTTGTTATTGCGAATAAAAATTATTATTTTTATTATTATTATTATTATATCTATTAGGTATGGTCCACCATCCTTATTCATAATACCATTCAGTTCACTTATTCCTACACTCTCATAGGAATCTTGTTGTTAACTTGTCTAACTAATATTAATGAAATAAAGTCCATGGAATGGTTTTGTTGCTAAATATCAATGGCGACTGCTGATTTTTGTGGTCTTCCATATTTTAGGTGTGCTATGTGTTTCTTATATCTCATTTCAATAGATACTTTTTTTGTCCATAATATTTTGCATCGCAGTCCTTACATTCAATTTTGTTAATTCCAGACTTTTCCGAATTCTCGACTTTGTCTTTTGTATTTCCTAAAAGGTTCTGTAGTGTATGACTTGTTTTAAAAACCATATTCATACCTAGTTCCTTCACGAAATCGAATCAAAGGACTGCGATACAAAATATTATATACAGACAAAAAGATCTATTAAAATGAGATATAAGGAACACTTAGCGCACCTAAAATATGTAAGACCAGATACAAATGAATACCTAAAAATATACCGCTTCCAATTTGTACCAGTTAGTGTTAAACAAGTTCAATATTTTGCAATTTTTCGAGATCAAATTTTAGGTTATCTCTTCACTTCAGCTGCCAGTTGAAACTCCAAAAATTTAAAGAACGTTGTTAGCCATACTACAGGACTGATCATTTTCTTGAAATATTTTGTTGAATAAACTTATTTTTTCAATTGTACGTAATCAAGAAACTGTAATGAGAGAAACGATTTCTATTCTAATTGCTGCCACATGACGAACCAAACGGGTATTCGTGATTTTGGTTTTCTTCTGAGATGTAAAG
Organism: Leptinotarsa undecemlineata; assembly: GCA_015342065.1. Lineage (NCBI taxonomy): Eukaryota > Metazoa > Arthropoda > Insecta > Coleoptera > Chrysomelidae > Leptinotarsa > Leptinotarsa undecemlineata. The sequence goes on along the minus strand of WOGP01005787.1, from coordinate 4,661 downwards.
ATAAAAAGATTTGGTCCTTTTTTTCATAAGGGTTGAAAAATTTGAAATAATCTCAGTAGCTCAACAACTCACTGAAGCAACTGCAAATATCATGAAATCTCATGAATATATGCATGTCTACTCAGTCGAAATAAATAAATGAAAGTAGAATTATAAGATTGCAATTTTACCACGTTGAATTCAGACTTCGAGGTTGTTGGCCGTCCGAAGCAAAATAAAATGGTACTCTAGTTCTTTGATTCGATAATATGTGAATGCACAATCTAATATCTAATACATGTTTTTTCATAGAAATTAATATTGGTTATGCTTTGAATGTTTGTTTTGTCATCTATTCATAGTAGGTATGCAAAAAAGGAATGACAAAGTGTCATTAACTTTATTGTTCACAATAATAACACCATTAACATTCAGAACATTTCGAATGAATCCATGTAAACTATCTCCAAGGTAATTGGGGTAGTTTGAATATAATGATCGAGGCTTTGTTGATAACAGTATCGAGGTGGTCCACTTATATTCGAATGAATATATCTAATTTTCTTGAGAAACTCTTTGGTTGATAAACAAATTTTGTGTATGATGATGAATTCGTAAGTTGTTTGTTGGCATTCAGCACTACATATCTGTTTCGTATTGAGAGACTGGTCCCACCTGACTGATATTTCTGATTTTTGTATAAACATACAACATGTATTAAAAGTATGACCACAGTATATTTTATCTATTTTGAGAAATCTCAAATTGGATAAACGTATTCAATTAACTATAAAAATAAATAAACTATAAATTAACTATATACTATGAAACTGAGGAGTGTTCATCTAATGCTGCAAATTTTCCTCTTGAACACTACTGATACTTAAACACAATTTGTCTCGGGTTAAATTTTCCAAGTCTTCTGCTGGCAGTTGAACGATACATTCAATTAGCCCGTGTAGAATTTTACAGAAAAATTTGTTTGAACTGTTCATATACTGATAAGTACCTGTGTTCTTATACCTAGGCCATGAACTGTCCACAAAACAGATCTCCAGGGCCCGACCTCGGGGTCGGGCCCTGGAGCCTCCCCGAAAAAAGAATTAGGCAATAATTCTTTCGTTAACGCCAAGAACTGAGTTAAAAAAGCTTTAACTTGTACTGTTATATCAGAACGACAATCAGCTGCTACCAAAAACTCCAAAAGTGACAAGGAAAACCACACAAATATCACTTCGTCACTGGATGGGCTAAGTGAACAAGGAAAAAAGAAGAAAAATAATAATCAAAAATTCAGTTGCTCCAGAAACACTTCGACAAACCAATGTTTTTTCAAGCAGCGTCTGGAACAAAAAGAAATGAAAAAATTGTAGCGATTAGTTTGGACTCGAATCAAGAATAGATAACTCTGCACCCAAATTTGTTTCTAGTTATGAAATGGAGAAGGGACGAAACATGATCTCCTCAAAGAAAACGTTGGCAATAAAACCATTTTTTCGAATGAAGAGAGGAAAACTGAGGAAGTAAAACTCCCTCCTAAAAAAATGCTTGAGGCGAGAAAAGTTACAAAATCCTTCAATAAAAAGAAGGCGGATTCCATGCCTAGGGATAGAAAAAAAACCAGAAGGCTTCTGAGTCTCTGAATATCTCACCACAGAAGACAGAACCTCCAGCAAATCCAGATAACCTCTTTAAATCCTTCTATGACATTCAACAAATGAAAAGCATCAGCAGGGAAATTATGGTGAAGGTGAACAGTATAGTCAGTATTTACTGCAAGGCCAAAATGGACTTCGACCCTATTCTCAAGGACTTTTCTCTAACAATTATGAGGAAAAGTCGAGAGGCCGAAGAAGGCTGCTGCTCCTCCATCCCCAGAATGGATACCCAGGAAATAAGATTTTCCACCTCCTCCAACCGCTGAACCCCTAAAAGAATTTATAATCACTAGGAAGACTGCAAAGAAAATCATATCCAGGAGGAAGCCAGAGGTGAACACACAAAAATAGGTTTCAATCTCTGAGTGACTCCGATACCGAGACGGGCTTCCAAGTGTCATCAGCAGCTGATGTGAGGAAGTCAAGAAAACCGAAAACGAGAAGATTTCCTCCAATTATTATTCAGGAAACAATACCGATGAATAGGAACCTCATAAAGAACCTGAAAAAAAAACAATTGGAGGAAGACATTTCAGTTAAATACACTGAGAAGTCTACCTTGATTCATACCTTGGTCCATGCAAATACCATTTCTCTATTGTAAACACAATGAAGGGTGCTAATGCGGAATTTCATACATCTCACGTATACCCGTCCGTAGGAAAAAATACACGTCTCTGTTCTCCGAGAGCCCCAAAAATAAAGAAAATTGAGGAGAGCCTTCAGATAGAACGGCGACTGAACATTTCGGCCGTGTATAGGTTGAGGACGGAAAGGTGTTCACTATACATGGTCGTCACGGACAAAGAGGTCACCCTCAATTTTTCAAAATGGAATGTCCTATCTGGTCTGTACTAGGGTGAGGTGGAAAGTACGCAACAACAGCCGAATACTGGTGCAGTGCCACAAATATCAGCTCTGGGGTCACGCCGCAAATATTGTTTCTGAACTGGGTCGGCGTTAAAATTCTCTTGAGTAGACACTTTCGCTTGAAACATAGGATAAAGCACACTCCCGAGAATCAATTCGGGCACCAGCTAGGTCGGAATATGACTTCCCAATTTATTCGGATTGTCCACGGGGTGAAAAAATCCTTCGATCAGGGAAAGGCTACGGCAATGGTCCTGTTGTACATCCAGAAAGCTTTCGCTAGAGTTTAGATAGCGCTTAGTGTTGAAAACTAGTTGCTATTTACAAGCAAGTAATTAGACCAGCTACGTTGTACGCTTGTCCCGTATGCTGTAGCCTCAGAAGGACTCATTCACGGAGGCTCGAGACGATATAAAATAAGGTGATATGATCCGGCAGAAATTGAGACGGTCACTGCTCATATCAGAAAGCTGTCTCATAAATTCTTCCAGTTTTTTTACGGAGGAACCCGTTGACAAGGGACGTCACGGCAATTGAAATATAACATAGTCAACCCCGTAAACACGAGCTGATATATGAATCGTTTGATATCTACAATGAACGGCATGAACGCGATTGCGTTCAGTTTATGAGAAAGTCAGCTAGGATAGTTCACGGGACACCCGTGATACAGGAATTACTCTAACCTGGTTTTTGCATGAACATTTTCCAGGAAGCTATAGGCAAACATAAATACTGAACAACAGCAACAGTATGCCATCAAGTATCATCAAGTGTGACAAATTCTGAGCACTCCCATATTGATTTCAATCTGAGACTCACCGGTAGACAGCTGCTTCAGCCTATCGGGCATCGTCAGTACCGGGCTTCAATTGAAGACAAAATGTGAATAATCAAGGAAAGTACTCAGCTCCTGAGTCTACAGAGGAAATGGACGTCGATAAACAACTTTCATCATCGCATCAAGATAAAGAGCTTCCCAATTCTTCAACTCTTGATCCTGTTAATGAACTCAGGGGCGCCAGAATCACTTGTCGCCTCCTCAGAAGCAGGATATCTTATTAATCTGCCTTACATCAATTTCATAGCGGGACGACAGACATTCATGCTCAAACAATCATTCACCCAATTAGAGGTCCAGAAGCACTGCAAGGCATAGGTAATTTCTAAATACCCACTTATAGAAAATTAGCTTTATTCATTATGAGAATATTTCCCATTGAACATCCGACATCAGTATCAAATAATCAACAGGAATCTCTTCAATATGACATTATGGCTATCATAGACGATTTTCCAGTCGATGGTCCATAGGTAGAATTCTAGTCTATGAAGTCCTCACTAGATTGAGAAAAATGTACCTGTCAACTTTGGAGTGGACTTTTCCTCATAAAAAAATTCGGACCCTGGCTGCGGATCGAATCAGGTTTTCATTATTGGACATAGTTACACACTTGTCACCGGTTCTGAAAGATCTTGGTGATTACAAAAATCTGGAGAAAATTCTATCACCTGTAACTTTTCATTGTAAATGGATAATAAAATGGAAAATTAGTTTTATGATAAAATAATATTATACAAGTGCTTTTGCGGTTAGTATTTACTTACTTTCGACCTTGAAGAAAATTTCACCAACTGATAGAGGTGGTATCTATCCAAATGAAGTAAAAAACAATAATTAGCTAAATGATATTTTCACATATTCAAGGTTACGGTTAATTATTCCGAGAAAATAAAACGCAGGTACTGAAAATGACTTCTATATCTGTTTTGTCATAAGTGTTATCTGCATATACAGTGTGACACAATCAAGACGAATACACCCCTGTATTTCAGTCTTAGTATTTTACTTGAATGCACCTCTGTCTGACCAATCAGATCAACTGAATGGTGTACAAACAGATTCGGTTCCGTAAATCATTTTTATGTGGAGGGTGTATTTTTGAAGATATGAGGCTGGAAGTTTCACTGTCTACAGAGTTCTAGATCAACACTGTACATTCGACAGTATTCAAATATTCAAAAGCTTCCCAAAACAGTCTTGAACGCTGTGTTATGTTTTGAAATATTGTAGACCATTCGAAGCCTATTTTGGTAGGCGTATATAAAGCCAGATTTGTTGACTTCTCATAATTTGAAATGATGTGACTTTCA
>WOGP01005786.1:0-12871 GCA_015342065.1 Leptinotarsa undecemlineata | reverse complement strand
GGAAACCGCTTATTGAGCGGGAAACGACCAACTCACGCCAAACAGTCATCTCCTGCCAAAACCAATGAAGCGGAAAGAAGAAAGAAAGGATAGGTGAAAGGTGGAATCACTCTAATGACATATAAATAGTCAGATCTTGGAGGAATAAGTCCAGTTATCACCCGAAGACGATTGTGGATACTAACAATCGAAACGTCGTGACGTAACTTGGTTCGGAATCTTTTAATCTTTATTTTTATTTTTCATTTCTGTTAATAATATTTTTATTTTTCACCTTTTATTATTATTTCAATTTTTTATTTTTTTTGTTTGTTTGTAGCTTGTGTGTTAATTCCTTGTAATTATCATTTTTTTTGTGTTTAGTAAAATTTGTTTTTTCGTTTAATCTTTTTATTTTTTCAGGGATTTCAAATTCATTTATATTATATTAGACAATGGAAGTCCGAACTGATGTAATAAATCTAAAACATAATTAATTACTTGCGAATAAAACTTTTTAATAAACTGGTAACTAAATTTAGAGATAACACCTGGATTCATAACAAAAATTACTGAAGAATATATTATTGAATGAATCTCTTTAGGAAGTGAATTATTTTTAGTTGTCTTGAGTTAAATTGAATTCCGATACCTTTTTCTTGTTATGATTTGTTGAAAAAAGTTATATTCACTTTCATTTTCACAAATATGTATATGAATCTCTCATTGTAAATGATTCATACATGTTATGTATATTATCAATGATAATCATTAGTCAATTTCTACAAGCAGAAGACTCAATTCACGAATATCAAAGATAAACAGGACTCCATTTAAACTCAGGTTTGTTCATTGAGGGCAGTTGAGTCAAGTAATGCATGCGTAGTTCAGTCTAGCACCATTGATGCGACCTATGGCAAATTGAAACACGCATGATGCATTGTTTCTTTTTGAATTGTGATATCACGTCTGAATCGTCTATGAAGTGGAAAGGTTTTGTTAAACAGATGAATATTGAATTTGATTGATTTTTTTACAATTCTTCTGCCCGTTTTAGAGCTATCTGCTCTGGCGATACTCCGGATATTGACCATTTCTCCCCGTATTCCCCTGACGATTTCCCATCAAAGGTGGCCATCTCAATTCTATTACGTCCTAGATGGACAGTCACTTATTTTACGAGCTGTCATATTGGCAAAGTTGGCCTCGGGCCACCCGTGCGACAGATATATCTCTATAACGTCGCCCGCGTAGATATTATTGTGACACTCTAAAAGTAATCTTCAATTTCATAAAAGCAATTTCGGCGTCTTTATTATGTTCCGGTCCGTGTTTTATCGGTTGTTAGCGTAGAACGGTGGACTCATCGCTGGTGATGTATTCGATTTCAGAAGATATAATTTTCGAAAATTTTATTGGTAGATTGTTTTCAAGGCGTGAATAAAGTGCCTGGGATAGACGTTCAAATGTTAGTTCAAAAGACTATGAAATGTGGGCAGAGTTTAAACTAATTCTAAACATTCTTTGTAGTGAAGGATCTTTAAACGCTTTAAAATTTTCAACAGATTATTTGAAAAAGAAATCGAATGATAACGTTTCAACCTTTTTTGTGTCAATTTTTGAGCTTCAAATAATAATCATAAACAACAGAATATATTATTCGAGTGAGGAATGAAAATTACTAAAAAATTGTGAATAATATAGTCCTCACATTTCGAATATTGAATCCATATGAGAAAATAAGTTTTGGCAGTATTATTGAAAACATTACAAGAATTATTTTAATTGAATAAGCAAAGCCGTAGCTAGGCTGTGGCGAGATGTGCCCTCTTCAAAGTGGGAGACAAAGAATATTATTGTACCTGAAATATTTGTAATATCATCCCGATGTTCACGGTTTACAGTCTACGGTATCTTGCAGAAACTATTTCAAAGAGTTCGAAGAAAAAACCAAGTTTATGTGTTATACATACGAGGGTTGCCTTTTATATTTCGCGATTTGGCAACCCTAGTGTTGAAAATCTGGCATCTGGCAACTGACAACTCTATCGTAAAGTTGGACATTTTTTTGAGCTTATACGTACTCAGAACGTTTCGACGTAAGCGCGCTATTTGTGTTGTTTACAGTAACTTGGAATTATGGAATTAATTATGGAAAAATGGAATTAAATCGTGAACATTTTCGTGTGATTATTTGTTACAACTTTCGACGTGGATGAACTTAATTCAATTTTTGGCGATGAAGCTCCATCAAGAACCAGTGTTTATCGATGGTATGGTGAGTTCAATCGTGGTCGTAGTTCACTCCAAGACGAATTTCGTGAAGGTCATCCAAAATCAATTGTTGTTCCGAAAACCATTGATGATGTGCGCGAACTGATATGTATTGCAAGATCATAATGTGACCTTTCGTGAGATTGAGACAACCTTAGGCAATAGTGGGACCAGCATACATTCAATATTACATAAACTTTTGAATGTCAAAAAAATTTGTTCGCGTTGGATCCCACAATTTGTCAATCGCTCAAAAAAGGCTTGTGTCGATTGGTCGAAGGAAATACTCAAAAATACGATAGCGCTGCTATGATATCGTGATAGGTGATGAATCGTGAATTAATGCACTTTCGTTTTTTCGGAAAAACTGGACATGTCGCAACCGTACCACTAGAACGACGCAGAACAGTCAATTCTGAGTGGTACACAATCATTGGTTTGCCAGTTGTCTTCCAAGAAATCAGAAAAAACAACCCCCGAAGATGGATCACTCTTCACCACGACAGTGCGAGTTCTCACACATCGGCTCAAACAACTGCATTTTTGATGATTTAATGAGTCATCCGCCGTATAGTCCTGACTTGGCACCGAGTAACTTCTTTTTATTCCCGCACGTAAAAAACAATCTAGAGGTCAACGTTTTTCGACACCTGAAGAAGCGGTTGCTGCATTCAGAATGCATGTTTTGGAAATACCTCAACCGGAGTGGCAAAAATGCTTCGACAATTGGTTCAAACGCATGCAGAAGTATATAGATCTTCATGTGGAATATTTTGAAAAACAATAAAGTGATTTTCGATGATTGATATTTGTTTTTGTTCTCTAGTGCCGAAACATAAAAGGCAACCCTTATTACGTTTCGGTAGTTCTCAGGCCTATTATTGTTGGTGGCTAGCCGATTGGTTAGCATGAGTGATTCGTTTTACTCACATACTCATTCAGTCAACTGTTATGTGAAGGTTGGTACCAATCCAACTGTAGGATTTTGGATTTTCATTGCGTACTGTTCAAATCGTGCTAGGAATTGCACGTTAGACACAGAAGTTGTTCACAGAAGTTTCGAGTTTTAGGGGATATCGTTTATAAGAGGGCTTCAGCTGTTTGGGGAAAAACAAATTTACAATTTTTTGACTGAGGTTCGGCCTGTCTTCGAGAACATTATTTGAATTTCTGTATAGTGAGCGCAACACTTTTGACATGAGACAATTTTCTCTCTCACTCTCTCTAGGTTTTCTTGGCTATGAGACAATTTTACTTTCACAAAACACCAGGATCCAACACTGGAACAAATAGAATACAGCTACAACACAAAATATAAAACTAAAACTACAGTCATACTGTAAGTGGATGAAACAATTGCTCAAAGATGTCAACACTTCCCTGAGCCCAATTTTTCATGCTGAAATACCCAATCAAATATGACATCTCAGTTTGTTAAAAAAAAATTAAAATTTTGTCTTTTCACGAGAAATAGGAAATAATCCGTCACATGATGGACGATTGAAACGTATATCACTGTTAATTATTATACAATGATGATAGTACTGGTACACCTGTATACATAGGTTAGATTACATTCAAAGTGAGTGGGTCTATTCGATCCTCCACCGCAACCCGTGAGGGTTTATTGTGGCTCACACCTATTCAGACTCGACCAAATGAACCCAGCTTCCCAACGAAGCCGATTAGTTTGAATGGTGCGTGGTCTTTCAGGTCGGATGGTGAGAGTACAGCCCTGCCGAACTCTGAAATCCGTTTCTAGCGGGACAGGCAAAAATTATGTGCTCAGCTGTTCCATCATTTTCCAAACAGAGGCCATGCATACTGTCTTCTGACAGTCCGAGTCTCTGCATATGATTATTCAAATGACAGTGACCTATAAGAAGGCCTTTTAGACATCGTAGTTCATCCCTACTGTAGTGCAACAACTGTTTGGTATCAAGCTTCAAAGGGTAAATAAACGTCTTGGAGTGAACCAATCCTGGAAATTTCTGCCAAATGTCCATAAAACTTCTGGCCGTCCAGGTGTTTAATCTTTGTTTGGGAAAGTCTAAAGCGATGCCAATGACAGGTTTTGGTCCGATGAAGCTGCTTGTAGCACCTTCCTTTGCAAGGGAGTAAGCAGCCTTATTGCCTTCCAGGCCAGTATGGCCAGGAATCCAGAACAGAGACAATTTGTTGAGTCTTTCTATTGAGGAGAGTCGTTTTTGGCAATTTGCTACCAATTCAGACGTTACTCGGTAGGAACCAAGAGCTTCTAACGCTGCTTGACTGTCCGTGAATATTTTTATTGGCTTGCGTATTAGGTTGGATTCTCTCATATTTCGGAGGCATACAGTCAGAGGTGATTTACAGAATGCGGTGACTTCCAGTGTCAACCAACTGTATGTTGCAATCTGCATTAAATTGATTTGTGCAATTGGCAATGTGCTCAAATCTATATGCAGTCCATCTAGCCTCTCTCTCTACAGAAAAATGTGGAGAAGTGGTAGATCTAGAAGGATCTGTAAATATAACTTGAATATTTGACAACCATTTTATATATCTGTTATTCGTAATTATTTTCTGCATACTAACTATACCTAACTATGGTTTAATAAAAATCCTTCGATATACTCAAAACCTTAACCTTGTACCTATATCTTCCATATAATGTATATTGGCCTTTTCTAACTAAGTCATTATCAAAATTATCTTTCTATTTTGAATCGTTCGTAATTACTGTTAGAAACTATCGAAAAAGTATTTACCTTTGTATTCATTTACTTCTTACACTTATCAATTTCTCAATATTTTGTAACTTTGTGAAAGTTAAATTTTGTGTAACTGCGCACCAGGATTCATCTCTTTGCGAATAAATATTAAATAATGGTGAATTTTACTTGTGATGCACTGTTTGGAACCTTTGGTGGTAATGGAGTTTCATCCCATCATAATAATACAATACGTGTTTCGACCACCAAATGATCATCTTAAAAGAAAATTGATCGTCCTCTTGGTGATCGAAACATGTGTCAAGGTGTTAAAATAACGGTTTGGCGTTGGAATAAAACTCCAGTAATATTATTTAATGATGAATTGATCAATTATACAAAAATTACCATTACTGGAGTTTTTTCCCAACACCAAATCGTTATTTTTAATACGTCGACACGTGTTTCGATCATCTTCATGAGGAAGATCAAACAGTTTGATATTCAAGAGAAAGATGATCACTTGGTGATCGAAACACGTGTCGAGGTGTTAAAAATAACGATTTGGTGTTGGGAAAAACTCCACTAATAGTCATTACTACACCATAGGTTCCAAACAGTGCATCATTAAAATACAAAAATTAATTTAACAAATTCCAAAAACACGTGTAGCGGGTTCATATATGAACACGCAACACGTGTTCCGCTGTATGATAGCTTCCTTAGGTGTGTTCATGTATAAACACGTCTGAACTATTGTATAGAACATATGTTGCGGTTTTGTAAACTGTTCAGTGGAAATGTCATAAAATGTTACTTGAATAGGTTGTAGTTTAACAAAAGGATTATTGCTAAAATTAACGGAAATTTCACGATAAAATTTTCCGATAATTTCTACCCTTGAAACGCCCCTAGGGAAGAGTGTTGCAGATCTAGTATTTGGGAACAGTGATAGTTTTCTATATTTTTTCGTTGTTGTCAAACCTGAGTGAACTCTAGCGTCAAACACTATAAAGGGAAAATTGTATTTTACAGAAAACTTGTATGCTAGTATAGTATTGATTTCTTATTCTTTTTTAAATCAAACAACTCAGCTCCGTAATTATTGATCTGCCTTATTTGGAATGCTGTCGACATCTATTGGTGCCACAAAGAGATACCAATCAAATCCTTTTCAATATATCGACGTTTACAAAAATATGTAGCTTTTATGCATACAATTCTCAAAAGTGATTTTGTTTCTCGGCTAAATTGTTCATTTTTGTATCATCGCCTACACTTTCCTAATTCCAACTAGTGGATTTATAATGCAGGATCTGGTCACTAGATGGCACAGCATTCAAATCATTATTGACTTCTACTTTGTTGGAAATTTGAATTTTCATGCATATGATCGACTGAGAAGTAACAACCTTCACATATAGATGTCAGTATCAAACAATGATCATATTTATGGATGGTAGAAATGGTAGAAACCAAGAATATTAGTTCAAGCACCGTACAGAAGTAAATAGTGTTTACTTCTATTCGGTGGTTCAAGCTCAATACTCAGTGTTGCCAATGAAATGGAACTGGAAATTACTAAGATCGTGGGTATTGAGAGGTTCTTCCTGATCATTTTCTAACAAAATTTATTTCGAATCACTACCGGCTAATCGAAATCACGATATCGTAAACATATTGGCATTATTTTTCATAGACACATTGAGAGTTATGAGGGAAATCATGATTGCCAACAATTGAATATTAAACTCGGTCTCTACTCAACCCGTCATTAAATATGATCATTCGCTATAATGTACCATTTTGAATTGGCGCCAATAGCTACTCATACATTTTATACCAAATTATGTTGGCAGAAGAGAACTATTATCTTTTTTTATCATTACATAGTTTGTAGGAAGAAATACAGTAATTATGCATGAGTTCGGGAGTTCTTCTAAAATAATTCGTTGCTACATGTATCAAGTTTAGCTAGTTCACTACTTATTCACTCCTTTGTGGCTTTTGAAGTTGAAATGAACAATTTTCTCGAATTGAGCTCTGAGAAGTGAAAGATCAGGTATCGAAAACTTTATATCAATCGACGAGGAACTTTGAAACAACACATTTCTTGCTTTTACATGCAGTTTTATTTGAAAATGCCGACTTTTGGAAAATGTTGGGTCCTGGCAAAAATCAGGTAATTTAAGGCACATTTTTGGGTAATTTGACGATTCATCATTGGCATCAGTACTAGTATTACTAGTAGGATTATCATTAAGGAGAGAAATGTTTTGGCTTTCTACTTGTCCCACTTTATACAAAAAATGTAGGAATCTTTCAAAGGAAGGAAGCAATAAATTTCAAACAAATAACTCAAATATTTAGATCATGCAAAAAGGTAACTTTCAGACACAAACTGGAAGAAAAACCCTCTCGAAACAATGACTTTCATATAAGCATTCAATTAGAAAAAAGAAATGTTACTTTGAAACAACTACTTTTAGTCAATTCGTATTTCCTACAAAGAACTTCAAAATTAATAAGTTCAATGTTTCTTTTTTTGCATTTTTTCCAGAGAACTAATTGTATATTTTCTAAGAGATATTTCTGCATTGTGTTTTGTATATCACAATTACGCATTTCATTGTATTTCAATTTCTCTCTTTAATATTCAGGAAATGGGAACTAGGAACTTGACATAGGAACTTTTAAAGTTATGAACAGCACCAATATTTCGGGTATTGTTTACCCAATTAATTACGGTTATGATTGGTTGATCAAAAATAAAAGCCAAAAATTAAAAAAATCGTCAATATATTGACCATATATATATATACATTGTTATCGTATAATTTCTAGATTACATAGTACATATCAACGTGGAACTGAATCTAGTTACATGAATATCATTCAATTTGTACAAAACATTTCTAAAATATCATCTAGAAAACTACTTTTGATTTTTTATTCTTGTATAAAACTCTACATCATATATTTTCGTTTCGAAATTGTTCTTATAGTATGAATACATACCAAAAATCAAGTTACCAGTTAGCATCGACCTCTTGAAACAACTAAAGTACACATTCAGGGGATTTTTATTCTCGTTGAATAACTACATACAATTCTGTTACTTTTTTCTTCGAATAGACATTTTATATAACTTGAGAAATTGTCGTTAATGAATTTTCGATTATCTGGTGCCCTATAACAAGTGAACGAATATTATCAACAGAAGCACGATAAATAATTATTAAAAATGTATCTTGTTGAAAGTATCCATTGAATATTTCGTAAATACAAGTGAAAATGGGGAAATGACAATGAAGGATTCTGAAAAGTTGGATTTTTCAAAACGTCATAATAAAACAATGTTCAACAGTAATTTTGAATACTCTCACCCTGTTTTATTTGAATAGAGCATATCTGAAACTTAATCAAAATAAAACAACTTTCAGGACATAAAATATTTCTATCAACAAAATTGTACCCTTCAAAATACCTACAAAAATTGCACAAATTTTGGAACTTGGTCCTAGAATATCCTTTCGCCAAAGACAATACTTCACAATATAACAACTTACCATAAAAATAACTCTATTTATACATAAATATAAATTCGTAAAGCGATTTTAAATAAAGCAGGGCATCAATATACCGGACCAACAAAATATAAATCTGACAAATCCAAACTCTTATACTTTCTTGGTTCACATAGTTGAATCTTGTTTCTTTCATTAAGTATTTTGTCAATTTTATATACACTGAGAAAAGTTACAACCAGTTAGGCCCCAAAGAACTATCTAAAATATTCACAGCATCGAACCTCTCCATATCGGAGAAAATCTGCTTGAGTTGCGTTAAGGCGTTGCTATCCCTATTTCTGGCCTCCCACAGGTCCAGGATGCAGTCCGTAGGCGAAGGTTTTGTAGCAAAGAAATTAATGTATCTGTCAACAGCCAACGCGTGCGCTAGCATCCTCCAGTCGTTACCCCTCTGCGTAGGGGGGTCCAAGCACTGACACAGCTGCTTTCTAAGCTGCTTCCCAAGCCTGAAATTGAAGTCATCGCAAGTTGATACCCCTCTGTCTGTGACAATCAGGTTCTTGGTGTCTAATTTCTTGGCACTCTTTGCATATTCGACTTGGGATTTTCTGCTGTCGACTGACTTGCTGGATTCCCCTAGCTTTGGCACAAATTCGTTGTGGTTGAACTTTCCCGAGCTGGTTTTTTCAGTTAGATCAGATCCGTCATCTCTACAGCAGATGTCAAATACCTGAATGTAATCGAAACCCTTCTGGTTCACCCTCAGCTTGAAATTGAGGTTTCTGTTGGCTTCGATATTCTCCAACGTGAAGGAACAGTGCAGGCTGTTGCTGTTAGCTTGCCATAGGTGCCTGAACGGTATCTCTTGGTAGTTTGTCGAAGGCTTGGCTCTCCATCCTTCTCCGATGGTGTCCAGAGCCAGGCAGAGGTTGCTGTTGCCGTCCTGGAAGGTGATGGTTCGCGGTTCGTCCAGGAGGTAGCCTCCCAAGCGCTTTTCCTGGCCGAAGACAGTCTCCATGGAGCTGTCGGTATCCTCAAGGACGTATACCCTCACGCTGTAGTCGCCCGAGGATTGAAAGCAAAGTTTGGGGGCGAATATCGCCAGTTTCAGTCTCTTGATGGCTCCCCCGTTCGAAGATCGGCCGACAATGACGAACCTGGCGAGGCAGTCGGTCACCAAGTAGGCCGAGGTTTTATCGAGTTGACAGAACACCGCTGTGTTAATTGTTTCCTGGCCTAGGGTGACGGCACTTTGCCACTGCGAGTCGCTGCAGTCGCTTTGGAGCACGGAGATGGACCAGTTATTCCTGGTGACTTCCGCACAGTGGGGCACCTTCAGCACGACGGCCTTGTTGAGAGAGATGTTGGGTCCGCATGAGACCACTGGGCTGAGTTGAGTCAAGCCTTCGGCTAGTTTTGGCCTGAAGCAGTCCTCGTTGAGTATCGACAGGAATAGTTCTTGTTTCCGGGAGCGAGATAGGGCTCCTTCTGGTATCAGGAGGCTGACTCCGGATTCGGGTAAGTTTAAGAAGCCTCCAACGTGGGAGAGGGTAGCGCTTGTGTAGTTGCCGTTAGTGGTGGGACTAACTGCGTAGGCTGCAGGGAGGGTGGCGATCGGTAGGGTGACGGTGTCTGTTGCTACTTCGTAGGTAGAATCGGCTGAAAAAATAAGGAAGAGTTAATGATCAGACAAAAATCATTTTATAGTATCATTTGTTTTTGTTAATTTTGTCACTCGAGCCAGGTTGGTTTTCATACATCCATCCCAAAGTTAATCAGATATGAGAAAATGAGTGAAGGGTATACATGAGTAAAACAGAGAAGTGACCAGTCTAACAGAAGTGTAATATACCGAATTTAGTCATGATTAGGAAAAACAACTTTTTTTTGAAACCCTCAAGTAATTAAGAGAGAAAAATAATTGGAGATACACATGTCAAAGCTGAATGTAGATTAAATTCAGAGTTGGAATAGAAAATAGAAAGATAAAAAATTGAATGAAATATCAATATTGAAGAAGAAAATACTAAAAATAGGTGAGATTTTGAAAAAGTAATGTAGATATGAGAAAAAGCAGGAAATAATCAAAAAAATCCTAATGAAAAAGTAGCTGATTGAGAAAACATCAAAAAGCAGAAGTGCTGTTTATGATTTTTAGTGAATCAGTTGGGTTGATCACTGAAAACATTGAATTAAATACATGACATTTATAGAAACATAGGTAATGATAAAAAATGTTCCATTACTTGTTATTCGTTTATTGAATTTCAATTTTGTAGAATATAAAAAAAAATGTGGTCTAAGTTTTATAATGATGATAGTTCCATTTCATATAAATAATATTATGGGTACCATCTCCCGAATAACTAACTGATTTTTCATCATATTAGGTACATGTGGAAGATATTTCAACCCATCCCTAGAGAAATCTGTAACTTAATCCACATTTCCCTTTATCGATCGGAAATAAAACTGCAAGCACTTACAGTTATTGGTGAATCCGCTCAGTTGACTTCTCTTGCCGCTAGATGACTCTAGCGTAGAACTCGTCGCCGGCGACATCTGGATATCGCTGCCTGAAGTTAGATGAGGGACGTCATAGTGATGTTCGGAGACAGAGCGAGTGACTGACGTCGCCGAGGGGGTGGTATAGGGGTACTCGTAGCACGGGGGGATTGTCTGCGTGAGGTCCGGTTGAAGAGAGAGCGACTTCTTGTCGGGGTCAGGAAAAAACTCGGGGTGATAGTCTGAAAAAAGGAAAAATATAATTAAATATACAATTATCATCATGATAATGTATTCCGTGAAAATCGCCATCTGTTGATGAAGCAAATACGATTGGCAAAACTAGAATGTCAAATTTATTTTTTCATTTTTGTGCTGGCGATTGTTCTACAATGAATATTTTCCACAAATAAATTGAAAAATGATTTCGTTTTCAGGGATACTTTCAAAAAAATAGGAACAATAATCCTTATTCAGAGGAATCGGGCAAATTAAGGATGTGCAGTTGGTTGGTACCTCGTCCACTAGATGGAGTGACACTTGGTGGTGTTCGCATCAACTTCGGAAGAGGAATGAAATACTCTGAAAGAATTCAATTTTCAATTGATTCCGCTGAAGCTCATGGCAATCCGTTAGTTAGAGAAGCTATAGAGTATGTTGTAGACGACCACTCCCGATATAGAAGGCCCCGACACTCTGTCGAGTGAGGCCCCTATGTCCCCCGTTAACAGATAAATAACATCTTCATCCATCTCACCCCAGCCAGGTAGGGGTACACCGTGAAGGGCGGCATTGATATCCGAGGATTTTAATGTCGTCGTCAAATATCAGATTTGACCCATTCGTCCCTCTGACGAATCTCAGTCCAAAGGTTAAGGTAGCCACGCTTCAATCCTTAACAAATTTAAGATGAACATCGAGAAATACATACACACAGTTCCGTTTTGACAGCGGAACAGTTAAGACGTGTCCGAGCGACTCAGTGTTTTTACCAATTCTCTGTGAATGTCCAGTCGTGCTGTAGTGGTGTTTTTCTCGCTGTAATAGTGTGTGCGTTATTGTTGTGTGCGAGCAGACGACTACACTTCTGGTGAGTACGTTTAGATATTTCGTTTGCATTCTGTTCATTGTGCTCACGCCTGAATAAGGTTTCTCTTTCGTTCATAAATAATTACTAGCAGTATGAAGGAACTGCTTCGCAGTCTGCTAAAAAAGCCAAGATTCCACCAATTGTTGTCCGCCAGAAGGACAAATGGGTATCCCTGTTGAAGTTGACGATTCAGGAGAACATCAAGTTCTCCAAAGCCGTCAACTTGCATGACGGAATAAAAGTCCAGCCTGAGACTTCAAACGATTATCGTCGGTTGTCCAGACTTCTGGTGAAGAGAAAGATTCCTCACCATACCTACTCGCTCCCTGAAGAGCAGCAAATCCGTGCCGTCTTCAGGGGCGTACCAGAACACCTGGCGACCGATGATGTACGTGAGGAGCTCGAAGCGAAAGGCTTTCACCTTGCGTCAGTGACGCGCATGAAGCGCAATAACAAGCCTAAGCCAATGGTTTTTGTTTTGCTGAGCAAGGACCAGAAGCATATCGTCGTTGTCACTGCAATATCTGCTATGTTAAAAAACTATTTTTTCAGTAGAAAGAAAAAACTAGACCTTTGTGATAAATATAAGTTTAAATTCTTTTTAAAACAATGAAATTTTGGCACAATAGTTTCGGAATGTATTTTGGAGGCAAAAATCATAAAATGAAGTGAGGTTTTTTCGTAATTTGTAATATTGCTCGTTACTTACACATAGCAGGGATTAATTGTCATTACTATGTACATAGCAGATGTTGCTAGTTGTCTTTTTGAAAATAATATTATCATGTTTTGCGTTCAAA
>WOGP01005785.1:702-12873 GCA_015342065.1 Leptinotarsa undecemlineata | reverse complement strand
ATGTTAATTGAAAAATTACAAGCTGCAAATATTACCACTAAACAAGCCAGATATGATGCGGATATTTTTATCGTTGAAACTGCAATTGAAGAATCGAAGTCTGAAAAAACTGCAGATATAAAAGGACAAGATATTGATTTACTTTGATTGAGCGTACACTGTCTTACGAACAAGAAATTTTCTTAAAAAAATTTGTCTCAATGCTCTACCACATCAGAGCGATATTAACGAAGATGTAACCTTTTACCCCAAAATCATGGAAGAACTTGAGACAATTGTCGTTGAAGACGATAATAGAAACCAGTTTGAAATTTACCAGCAGCCGGAAGACGACGATAAAGAGGAAGAAGATGAAAATTATAAATTGTAGTTTTTGTACCCTATATTAATTTTTTTTCACTTTTAATTAAAATAAATGTATTGAATGATATTTTCACTGAAGAGATTAATTCTTAGCCATATATGGCGCTTTTCGACCGGAGGCACCGGTTGACCTGTATACTGATAAAATACGAATAGCGAAAAACCCATAAGAAATGAGATATTCACAAAAAAAAACTATTTTTGTGACCTTTGACCTTGAAATATAATTGTTGCGTACACCATACTATATGAAGATTTTCAGACAACTTTTGCGGTGTCAATATACAAGTATTTACAGACTTACAGGTATCTCGATTTCCGAGGTGAACTTACTATAATGACTGGACTATAAGCAAATTTTTATTAAAAAACTCAAACGATCTAGCTGCCCAACTTTTATGTTCATCAAAACAGTTGCCAGTTTGGAATCGAGTCATTTATAATTCGATTTCATGCTTCTGACAACTGGCCCATTTCAGCAACCCCAACTCCAATTACGACGAAGTTATGGATCAAAGATGAAGGGTATTATAATTAGCTGTGAGCCTTTCTGACAAAGAAGATGTCAGGTTCGCAGTGTTGATACGGGTAAACTGAAATTGTAGACGAGGTATCCAATAACTTATGCTTCATGTTTCACAAATTCTATCACGGTGAGTAAGAAAAATTCATTTTATCTAATTAGACTAATTAAGGGAAAATTATTTTAAGAATAATCCGATATCCAAAAGCTCTTCTTGGTTTCCAGTGGGCCAAATTTTAAAGATAATAGACTATTAGTACTTATGGAAAATTAACGAAGTTTTTGATAAGTAGAAGCGATAAGCATCGAATTAAAATTTTCAATTCCTTGTTTTATTCTTCAGTAGATTGCTTTAAAATGAATTCAGGTTAGTTTCATAACCTGAAATACTTGCCTTCAGTATTATTTACAACTCGTCTGTAATTCCCAAAATAAATAGTTTAGAAAACTCTCTTTGCGTGAAAAATATATTGGAAAAATGTGTATGAGACATTACTGAAAATTTGAATGAGAAAAAGGTATATAAATCACCCATTTCCTGTATCACTTTGCAATGCTTTTAATTGAAAATTCAATGAGCTCTCATTCATGAAAAAAAAACATTTTTTAGGGACAATGATATTCACGCAGGAAAATAAAAAATATATAAACTGAAGTTTGAAATCAAACATTTATTACTCAGTAACGATAATAATAATATTATATTTATTCACAAAAGATGAATACAAATACACATACAAATAAGTTAACATAGCATGAATGAATGAAGCGATTTTAGAATAAGTGCAGAGCATTTGTTCCCCATAGAAATTGACATATATGTATGAATGGTATTGTGTTCAAAAAACATATGCATGTAATATTAAAAAAAATTATAAAAATTAAAAATATTATAAAACTCCATGAAATGTGAAATTTGCCACAATTTAAGAATGCGTGTTTATATAAATAAATAAGTCAAGCAACATAAAGAATACACAATGCAATAATAATAATAACTTTGTTCACTTAACACATAGCTGTACAAAGTACAAAATATAAATACATTTTAAAGTAATTATTAAAGGATAAAGACATTAAAAAAAAGATAAGTACTCAAGTACTTGTTTCGTTATAGCAATAAAACATACATAAAATTAATGTTAAATAGATCTGTAAGATTTATAATGAATTTTCAATGAAGTTATATAATGAAATAACAGATAGGTGTTTAAACATTATAATCAAATTTCAATGTAGTAATATTATAGGAGAAATGTTATGAGTAAGGAGAATTTCATCTCTGAAAGATGCGTTGAGCTCAGTCGTTAAAGTTGTGTCAAGTCCTGGTAAGTCTTAGTTCAGCATTTGTACAAAATATCTCCCACATTCGAGTATATATTTATA
Organism: Leptinotarsa undecemlineata; assembly: GCA_015342065.1. Classification (NCBI taxonomy): domain Eukaryota; kingdom Metazoa; phylum Arthropoda; class Insecta; order Coleoptera; family Chrysomelidae; genus Leptinotarsa; species Leptinotarsa undecemlineata. The sequence goes on along the minus strand of WOGP01005785.1, from coordinate 10,601 downwards.
CCCTCCAGCTTTTTTTTATCAAATGTTTAGTATTTTTTTTTATTGTTCCAGGTACCAAATTGTAACATTTTACGGAAACATATTAAAAGGCTCGTTGAGAACATTTCGATTTCGTGTATTATATTCGTGTTCTGGCTTAGCTGGTTCTGAGTTACATAAATTAAATGTGACGGTTACACACAAGAAATATAGCTGTTCAATATGAAAATAATTGGACTTTTCATAAATGCTATCGAAAGAAAATCTGAGAGGTTTATTGAGAATTAACCGAATAAATCTATTTTGGATTATTTCCAAACGATTCAAATATATCCTAGACGCGTTTTCCCAAACCGTAATAGCGTATCTCAAATAATTCTCAACAAGAGAATAGTACCTACAGTTTTTTCATTTCGGTGATAGGCAAAAATTTTCAATAGTTTTGAATTGATGAATGATTTTACGCAGTTTTTTAATAACAAAGTTGATATGGGAGTTCCATCTCAAGTTATTATTGATACACTTTCCTAGATATTCAATGCTTCTTACATATTCAATATATAGTGTTTTTCAGGTGAGCTGCAAGTTCTGAAGGTAGTAGACTTTGTGACAGAAGGCTTCAAACCGGAGCTATCTTCTACGACATTTCCAAGGCGCTCGACAGAGTTTGGCATGACAGACTACTGGCCAAGATGAGCGACTTTGGATACACAAAACAAATGGTGAGAATAATTCAATTTGTTCTAGCTGACAGGCGATGCCGTTGTAGAGTAGGAGACGAATTATTAACAATTTGACTACTGGAAGCAGGGGTCTCGCAAGGAGCAGTCCTTTCGACACACCTCTTCTCCGTATACACAGCGGATGTGCCCAAGCCAGAGGACAACTTTAACAAGTTGGCGCTCTACGCCCCTGCTGGGAGATCTACGAGCCAAGCGCATGTCACGAGATATTTGCAACTACAGGCAGACAGATTAGAGGAGTGGGCCAACCTGTGGAAGATCAGTATAAACTCTGACAAGAGTCTGCAAACTTGAACAACCAGAAGGTAACGTCACCTTCAACGGACAAGAGATTCCGTGGACCAACAAAACGACATACCTAGGGGTCATCTTGAACAGGAAATTAACATTTCAGTCTCACGTACGGCAGATAAACGAAATAGCTGGACACGCCAGAAAACGATTGGCACCTATCATAGGCCTAAAGGCTGACTTTCGACCAGAAGAAGTCAGTTGGGTTTTCCTCGCAAATTAGTTGTGGGGCGAAGCTTTTCCTTCAGGGCACTCAACCCGGAAGAGGGCATTGGGGGATATCAAACATGGTACTGTTCGCAGATGACACTACCATATCAGTGTCTGGTAACACAATAGATGAGTTAGAATTCAATATAAACTCAGTCATGGACGCTATGGTTTCTTGGTGTGACAGACACCAACTGAAACTGAATGCAAATGAAATAATCCACTTGTGTTTCTCCTTGAGAAAAACATTGAATCTTTGTAACGTCCAATTATCTAATACAGCCAATTTCCTAGGTATGTACTTAGATGAAACCTTGTCTTGGAGGCCTCACATTAATCATGTGTGTAAAAAATTAAATAAGGCAATATTTGCAATACGCCAGCTCAAAGAGTTGCTTGACTTAGATGGTATCAAAACGGTCTATTATTCTCTGGCCTATTCTCACATGGCTCAAAATATACTAATGTGGGGTACTTCTGCTGGCGCAAGACGGGTATTTATTCTACCAAAACACGAAACTTCGACATTCAAGGAATGTCTTAGGCATAAAGGCGTCATACTTTTCAATCCATTGCCATGGTATGTCAAGGACCTACACTCAATAAGTTTCAAGAATCATATCAAAGAATTATTGACGAATGGAGGTTATTATAGCTTAGATGAGTTCCTGCACAGGGATGTCTTTCACACTGCTTTTCTTCCAGCCTATTTTGATGTTCAACCTTTTAATTGTATATGATTATATCGCTATCCCCCGAAGCCCCGATAAATTCGGGAGGGCGGCCAGCATTATCAACCAATGATCACTCCCCACACCGTGCGGTAAGTGATCATTGGGTCCGAGAATCATATGGCATGAGCAAGCGCAGTGAGCCAAGAATGACAACCTTCTGCATCTGTGCGGCTAAGATGTCTGCCTTAGTGCGGCAAGCCGGTATGATTTTAAGATTCGAGAGTAGAGAGGACATCCTTCCACCAAGGACTCCAAATAATCAGAACAACCATCTTATTATTGTTATTATTATTTATACTGAAGTATGCGCTGGTCAGGCCCTATTCCCCGAAACCCCGATACATTCGGGCGGGTTCTTAAATTCATAGATGAGTCCATAAGTGGATTCGATGGATTCATCTATTAGTTCTATCGACACGTTTGCACATTGCTATTGGTTGAAGCAATCCAGCATAAATTTTGTGTTGAATCAAATAACTCTGCTAAACTGTCTTAGGCGTCGTCATTGGGCGCTCATACTCTATTATTTGTATTTCTGTCATTACTCATTCTGTAATTCCCGTGGACCCATGTCAAAAACACTGCTGCAATTTAGTTCATTCATTCGTTGATGTTGATTCGTTGGTTCATTTGTTTTGTGTTGGTGGTTGGTGGTGTTTACAGATTAGAAGTGAATTCCTGTCGTATCATACTTATCGATCAAACTTAACTCTCATCAAAACACTAACAAAATGGTATCAAGTGGGATGTCATGTGTTAAATATCTACTTTTTGCATTCAACCTACTATTTGCGGTAAGTACATCTTATTTGAACAGCTTCTATTTAATTTTTCACTGAATTTTCAGATATCTGGCATTGCGATTCTCACAGTTGGAGTTATTGTTCACGTAGTTTACTCTCATTACTCAAATTTTGTATATAGCAGCTATCAGTCTACCCCTCTAGTCCTTATAGGGGTTGGAGTTGTTATTTTTATCATAACTTTCTTTGGATGTTGCGGCGCCGTTAAGGAAAATCATTGCTTGGTCATAACGGTAAGTTTTTCACATAAGGACAATTGATATTTCATTATATTTTTTGGGAATTTTAGTACTCAGTTCTTTTAATTGTGATATTGATGCTTGAATTAATCACTGGAATAGTGGGATATGTGAAACGTAGTGATGTTGAGATGATGTTGGAAAACAAATTGAATTCAACAATGAATGAATATTATATTAATGAAGATATCAAGAATACATGGGATATTGCTCAGCATGAGGTGAGTGACTCTCAAAATAATAATAAATTAGTGTTTAATGTTATGTGATTGTTCTATGGAGAATGATCTTTCAGTTTTGATTTATGTCAGTTAATGAAAATAAAGACCACATTTTCATGAACGTATAACATTCAATATTATAACAAAGGGGATTCTAACATCCATCATCTGGAAAGTATTTACACAAATCGAGTGTAACTACGCCTCTAGCTTCATAAAACTCATCCCTAACTACTACAGTTGCCAGCAGGCAATTGAGTCTTCGTAAATTTGGCATATAATCTGAGGGTAATTTTAGATAATTCTCTTCGTAGATGGAAATTTTACAGAAAATGCCCTGGCGTGATTACAGAAATACTTTCTTTCTGGGATCACATTTTGAAATTTACATATATCGTTTCGATGTTTGCAAATGTTTACATATGTTTGCAAGAAGCCATTTTTTGTATAGATTACACTGAATAGAAAAATATCTCATCGAACTGAATTTTTTCCAGTTTGATTTCATCCATCACTTGCCTGTCGGGAGCCAAACAGACAGCGAGATATCAACCCATTCAAAATCATTGATGTGACATGACTTAGTAAATCTGGTTTTATAAAACCAATCCGCTTTCTAGACATTGTAATGTTATTAAATAGGTTTAATAACCTTCAATGAAAATGGTGTTCACATATGCATTATTGTTGATGAAAAATATTTCAGAAAGTTTATACTAATATCTTCTGAAATATTCCACCATTTAGTAAAAACTGAATTGGCTACGATCTTGTATATCGCCAAAAATGAAAGAAAATACTGAATATAACATTTATTATTAGCTTATTGTGTGATGTTTCAAAATTGTGTAAGTTTAACATGGATTGTACTAAGAAAGAGTTAATTGGAATGATGTATGCTTTGGATGCAGGTGGCTTCCCGTGTGTATGTCGCCAAATATCCTGACAGATGGCATCCACAGGTAAAATATTTTGAATTATTGAAGGAACGATTGAGAGAACGGGCCATATTGAATATATGGAATACGAAAAATAGTTGTATCAAAACAGTACTTGACGAATGGAAACCACGTAGGTGTTGAACTTGAAGTGGTAGAAAATTCTGAATTAGGTATTACAGAAATAAGCAGAGATTTAGAGATATTGAAATCTTCCATTGCTAGAAGTTTGAAAAATAACAACAGTTTTGTCCGACTATACAAAAAAAAAATTGAAAATGGAAGATTCCTGAGGAGCATCATATTCATAGATAAAAGTACTTTCAACAAGATTAGATTTATCAATAGACACAATTACCCCCATTATACTATTGAAAATTGTGGATATTGTAAGGCCATTTTTTTTAACAAAAGTTGAATAAACAAGAGTTCCTTTATTTCTTCGTAGAGGACTTTCCTAGGTTGATTGATAACTTCCATAATCAAATCAAAGATGGGGCTCTAGTACATTTTTTGGGGAAAGTACTAGAGGAGCTGGGAGTAATTACTCGTCAGTCCTACTGTGAATTCCTTGGATTTGAAAGCGAAATAAACCAGAAATCAAACGTTTCAAGTCAATATAATATTTCAATAACTTTTTAAAATCAGTGCCAATGTTAGATTCTTATTTTTGTTTATAAACATGTCATGAAAAATTATTCAAACATACCAAGTGATGAAAATTAACATATAACAACAACAGAATCAATTAAAAACTACAACAGTAATGTTTCCTGATAAGTGCATTGGACGAGAGGGATCTATTTCTTGACCGCTTTGGTCGCCAGACCTAACATCAATGGAATTAAATTTATCGGGAACAGTAAAAACAGATGTGGAATTGTATTTATCGGGAACAGTAAAAACAGATGTGTACCTCACTGCTGATTCCATACAGGGTGTACGAAATTGATATTTCTTGCGGTATTTCAACGTATTATGTCTTTTCATCTGAACCGTGCAAGTACAAAGTGTACCAAGTAAAGTGGAAGCGATTTTGAACGTGTATTATTATTGGCATTACTGTCGTTTCTTTTGTTTTGAATTTAAAATGTGTTTATTCTATGAAATTTTTTTAAATATTTTGATAAATACAAATAATGATAGGACGGCTAGGTATAACATATAACTTGTTGGTACCCTGGATAGGTAATTTCATATAGACAGACACATATATAAGATTCGAGACGTTTTTCCTATTATTAAGTTGGATAATCAAAATCAAAAAAGTATTTTAGACAAACAACACAGAAAGTAGCTTCATTTTTTCTGTTTCTCCGTATTGCTATATTTTCAGTGGCTGAAATTTTATATGTAGGTTCGTTTTATATTGAAGATGTGAATAACAAAGGATATTTAAATATTCCTTCTGGGAAAAAAAGTGGCATGTTCGTAAAGTAAAGTTACCTTTTCATCACTCTTATTCTGTACCACTATATTTTCGAAGACTGAAATTTTGTAAGTAGGTTCATTTTATGTTGTAGATGTGCGATGAGAAAGGCTTTTTAAATATTCCAACTAGGGCGCCAGCTGCGGGGAAAAAAGCGCGTCCATAAAACAAAATTATATTTTCATCACTGTTTCTCCATGCCCTTAAATTTACGGTGGGTGAATTTATATTTAGTATCAGCATGGTACTCGTGCGGAGTCGGGGTGGCTGGCTTGTTTTAATATATAAGCAGTGTATGTGATATTATTTTCATTCAATATATTAACATTAATTGGTAGAGTTCGAACCTCCTGTGTAAAATAAATTTAACATTAAAATCGTGACAGTATTCATCTCGCACATTTTGCCAATCGATAATTATATGTCATCAGTAGTTTATCTAATTTCTAAAACTGTTAGACCAATAATGTTCCGCAGGGCACGATTTGAAAGTCTGGAGGCCCTTCATCTCGTCAACCCATTATGGACCTCCTCCCTCCTCAGCGCATTTCTCAAGCTAAACCCTTTGTCCATATAGGCGTTGATATGGCTGGTCCCCTTTATATCACGCTCAAATGAATGCGCGGAGCAAAAACTCACAAGACCTACATTTGCATTTTTGTATGTATGGCCATAAAAGCAGTTCACATCGAACTGGTCTCTGATCTTATCTTCGGAAGCTTTTCTTGCAGCTCTTCGCTGATTCATAGCTCGTCGAGGACGTTGCAATCATCTTTACAGTGATTCTGGTTCAAATTTTATTGGTGCATCCACATATTTTGAGTCTATTGCTCAAACTGTTTCTCAGAAAAATGCTTTACAGATTCATTTCAACCGCCCTGAAGCTTCAAATTTTGGAGGTCTTTGGGAATCTCAAATCAAAGTTGTTATAACGCACTTGTTTCGCGTTATAGGTTCGCAACTTCTCATTTATGAAGAAATGAATACTGTTTTAGTACAGATTGAGGCTATATTAAATTCTTGCCCATTATGCCCCATCAGTTTAGACGCCAATGATTTACAGGCTTTAACTCCTGGACATTTTTTCACCTTTGAACCACTCAATTCTCAGCCCAACTCTGATCTGAGCCACGTGAAACTCTCGCACCTATCGAGGTGGCAACTACTCCAGCAAATGCATCAGTCATTCTGGAACAGGTGGCATAATGATTATCTGCATACACTCATGCAGCGAAAAAAATGGACAAAGCCCTCTTCGTCCATTGACGTGGGTACCATGGTCTTGGTTAAAAATGATTTAACTCCACCATTGAAGTGGAACTTAGGAGAATAACTCAAATTTACACAGGGAGAGATAGAGTCACTCGCGTTGTGAGTATCAAAACAGCTAGCTCAGAATTAGTACTAAAACACACGGAGCGGTTTCTGCCGAGTCGGCAGCCGACTTGGCTGCCGAAGCGGTGCATCCTTTATGGCAGTTCTATTGAATGAAACAAACGGTGCGTCAACGCGAGGTTCGTGATGGCGGTGGCAGCGCGTATCCTGCTGGCCATCATGCACCGTGCGCGGGTTTACGACTGTAGTCGGCACATCAGTACATGTTTGTTTATGGGACTAAACACATGTAAGCGGTTTTGTGGCGGTTTTTGTTATTACCAAGTGACTCTGCGTTGTCAGACCAGTATGGAAACTTTGGACGTTGAGAAATTAATCAATGAGATTCATATTAGACCAGCGATTTGGGATATGCGTTCAGAGGATTTTTCCAACAAAATAAAAAAGAAAAGTTCTTGGGAAGAGGTAACCAACGCCTATGTTGATGAGGGTGCTGTAGTGGAGGAAAAAAACCCAAATGGGTGATAACATGAAAACTAAATATATTTAATTATACAGGGTGTTTCAGTTTGTTCGTTCATAACTTCAGTAAACGATAGAACATATCAAAATAATAAAAGTATTTTCTATATCATTTTTCTCTAAACGCTTCGTTTTCAAGATACAGGGTTTTAAACTTTTAAAAAAATATCAATATTTATTTATTATCTCCCAAATAAGTACAGATTTTTTATTTAAATTTTGTACACTTTAGTCATAATAAATGACCAATTTTTTGATGTTCCAAAAATTTTCCTTGGAAAAGCAGTTGCGTAGTTATGGGGTTCTGTCTGGATTATATTATGACTAAGTGTACAGTTTGAATAAAAAATGTTTATTTGTTTGGGAGATAACGAATAAATAGTAGTACTTTTTTTAAATTTTAACGCCCTGTATCTTGAAAACGAAACGTTTTATAGAAAAATGTTATAGAAAAGACTCATATTATTTTAATATGTTCTTCGTTTACAGAAGTTATGAACGAAAAAACTGAAACACCTTGTATTAACTTAATAATAACTTTCATATTTGTGCGTTTTGCCATTCCAGCGGATTAATATTAACAAAATAGTTGGTAAATTTTTCTCTGCAGTTAAGAGCTCTTGGGTTTCCTCTGCTCAATGAATCAGTGGCTAAATTTGCCAAGCCATTTGCTGATCTAATGTCATCATCACGGTGCCCATCTCCTAATCTGACCAAATTATGGAGTACGCAGCACGCTTTGATTATATCTTGGGTGAAATCAACAGATTCGTTAAGCGGTCTGTGGAAAATTCGCCAATAGCCAGAATACCAAATGTACATTCAATGTATCTTCGAGCTCTTGACAATCTGTAGTTGAATTTTTTTTTTCAAAAGATAAATATGATCCACCATAGGGCCTAAGTAAATTTTCTGAGAGTGGAAAAGCTTCATCTCCTATTATTACAAATGTATAATAAATTACATTTCCTTCGATGGAATCTGCTGGAGGAATTTCCAGTGTATCATTTACCATTCTTTCATATAGTGTGGAATTTTTCAAAATTCCAGAATCATTAGATTTTCCATAGGAGCCAACGTCTACGTATGTAAATAAATAATTGCTATCACACATTGCAAAAAGTACCATTGAAAAATAATTTTTATAGTTGTAGAACATAGAGCCGCTATTAGCAGGTTTCATCATCCTTATATGTTTTCCATCGATGGCTCCTATGCAACGTGGAAAATTTGCATTTTTCTTAAATCCTTCAGCTATTTCGAGCCATTTTTCAGTAGTTAACGACGGAAAAGTTAAAAGTTATATGTCTAGCATATAGCTTCACAAACTTATTCGGTAATTGAAATTGCTGTGGAGTTTCCAATTCTAAAAGCATAGTGCAAATCGACAAATGAATTGCTAGTAGCTAGGTACCTGAAATAAAAGGGTACTCATTAAATAAAGCTTTTTTTCAGGCATTTTGCTACAAAAAAATGGAAAAACATAAGGGATAGGTACGCCAGAGAACTTAAAGAAAATAAAGGAAAGTCAGTACAAGGACGAAAAGTCAAAAGTTCCTATATGTACGCCAACCAATTGGGCTTTTTGTCAGATGTAATCCAACGTCGCCACACAGATACATTAATGGATGATGGGGCTTCTCTATCACCAAACAGTCAGAGTGAATCTGCGTCAGAAAGTCCTGCTACAATACATGATGACTCTCCTACTGTTCATGTCGCCAAAAAAAGAAAAGGAAATACACTGGAAAAAACTTGTGGAGGCCCTTGATAATCATAGTATTCGTCGAAAACAAAAAGCACAAACAGTAAATTCTGAAGAAGACGACGATAGATTATTTTTGTTATCATTAGTGCCTTTTATGAAATCCATTCCCTCACACTTTAAATTTTCTGCGAGAATGGACATTATGCAAAGCATAAATAAATATAATCCCATACAGTCACCAGCCCCCTCTGTATACTCACCACAATTACCGTATAACCAAATTTCCACCCAGGCTCTAAGCCACCAATCTGGAATACTACATCAATGGCAATATTTAAATCCACTTGCTGGACCTTCCGGACTTCCAGACTTTAACCAAAGTCCTTCACAACAAGAGCTCCAAGCTGGGCCTTCTGGGATTCAGCGGCAGAGTACTGAATCCCCTTTGATGTCGCCTGGAAGCTCATATTCCCAAGATACGAATATAACCCAATTATTTTAAATGATAGTTTGCTAATAAACATTATAATATAATACTTTTTTAAGAATAAAAATATTTTTTTAGATTTTATTTGATTATCTTACCTTAAAGTTATAAGAAGCTTTTCTTCTACTGGTATGCTTTCCCTCATGGTAGTAATTCTTTTTGAACATGAATCTTTAATTATTGACAACAATTCTTGGAATGTTCCTCTTGACATTCTGGTGAAATTTAAGAATTTATCTGGATCTCCGTTAAGTTCGTCA
>WOGP01005784.1:444-12873 GCA_015342065.1 Leptinotarsa undecemlineata | reverse complement strand
GGGGACTGAGGGAGTCACCCTGAAATACGTCTGAAAGTGACCCACCTTGTTTGGACTCTTGCTTGATCAGATGTTATGGTGAAGCGAGTTCGCCAAAGTGTTATCAGTTGTTCGATGTATCTCACTATGTTGTCGGGTACCGCAAGGCATCTGAGCAAATGCAAGATTAGGTCATGCGAAATTGTATCAAATGCCTTACGGTAATCGATCCAGGCCATAGAGAGGTTACGCTTATATTGTATCGAGTCCTGCGTTACTGCAAATTAATAAAAGACCTTTATTATTATTATTATCATTATTATATTAAATTCACTGCGAATTCTATGAATATCATGAAATCATTGGAATTTAGAGTTGTAATTTTTTCGTGGGATAAGAAATGTCCTATTTGAATAATCAATGAAGGAATTCACGTATACAGCTTGTCAAATATAGGAAGAGCTTTCTAAATTTCGATATGATGCTGTCCACTAAATGCTCACTAAATCAGGAATGAGAGGTTTGGACTATTAGATGATAACAAAAAACTATGTTTATCTTATGAATTCGCAACAAAACAGATATTTCAGTTGGGTTCGCATTCATTATAGGAACGGTTGAATAAACTAGCCTATTGTTATTATATTCAAGTACCTTTTGGAAGGGATCCAAATATGAAAAACAATATTTGCCATTTCATTGAAGAAACCAACTTTGCCATGATTTTACTCGTTATCCTGATATTGGCGGTTAACTAATAAAAACCCTGGACATTGTTCTTCAAAACTGTTATGGAAAAAATATTGCTTGATAACTTTATTTCAATATAAAAAAAAGGTTTATACCTTTTGGTTTATAATTCGAATTCCAGGCCTGCTGAGATGCAACGATATCAAATACCTAGGAGTAATATTTGACCAAAAATGAACATTTGGAAGACATATATTAAGAAAAGTTTCTGAGTCTTTGAGGGCTTATGGTTTTATTGCTAGAAATTGCAAAAACTTTCATTATATTGAAGCTATGAAGCTGTTGTATTACACCTACGAACGTTCGAAAATTTAATATGCAAGTATTGTTTGGATCCATTTTATGAGGTTTATAATCTATGCATTGAAAGAGTTCAAAGAAAGTTTTCGTTATTTTCCAGAATAGATGGTTCTTACCTTGCGGGAGATATAAATAATGATGAAATTTATGAACGTTAGGAAGTTTTCATTTTAGAATATCGCAGAAATTGTGCATTGACATTTCGTTCAGTCTATTCCCAAAAAGGGCAAAAACATTTTTTCAAATAACTATATACCTATTGCTTTGCTATCAGTGATATCAAAAATCATGAAGAAAACTGTAAACCACCATATTCTGAAATATTTGGACAGCTCTACCATATTGAGTTATCATCAATATGGCTTTGGGAAACAAAGATCAATTGGCGATCTTCTATCGTATGAGGAAATGTTGGAATACCGAAATTCATATGTTGCGTTTATCGACCACCAAGCGATACACAATATAGAGCACTATTCTCCTCACTTGCACACACCATTGACTTTCTGCAAATCAATCATCCCAGTACCGAAATTTCCATAATCGGTGACTTCATTGTCCACAATATCGAATAGCTCAAATTTGCAAATATCAGCGAAGCACAAGGTCGCGAAACTGAGACTTTTGCAATAGGCAGCGGACTTACTCATATGAGCTAACCGGGATTCCTGGCCGTGATGGAGAATATGCTAAATCTTCTGGATATATACCTAACAAACAGCCCAAAAATTTACACAATCACCTTAGTCCCCATTTGGAAATTCTGACCACAAACTCATTTCTGTGTTGAGTGAATTACCTATCAAAAATCATGTAGAAAACCGTATACCACCATATCTCCGAGTATTTCGAAGATTTGAACATCTTGATCGATCTTCAATATGGCTTTCGGTAACAAAGATCAACAGACGACCTTCTGTAGTATGTCATCCATATTTGGAATAACGTCAACAGCTGTTGCACCTGATATTTATAAAACATTCTGAGCGTATGAGGCTATGGCTCTGTATGACTCTTCAGCTTCCTTAAAGGACGTTTCCTGCAAGATTATTATTATTATTACCAGTGAATTTAGTGGAGTCTCTGGAGACACCCTTCATTTTGTTTTATGAGAGAGAGGATATTGGCGGATCAAGATTTTCAGATGATGTGGTGCTGCAGGTTTTTCCGGGTTTCCCAGAAGCTGAAAAAGCAAATACGCTACAGGAGTCAATGAAGTCGCCCCGGAGCCCCAATTAATTTTTAAAAATCATTTTTGTTGTTGTTTTATAATTTCATGATATTATTTTAGAACTCATTTATCATTACCTCAAACCTCCAAAACAATATAAAACAAATGTTATAGATTATACAGTGCGTTTCTTTAATGTCCCCTCCCTTTTATTTTTTGAACGGGTCAATTCAAAAAATTGAAATTTGAGATAATGTAACTAATGCATGAATAATTAATTTTGAAGTGGAATTGACAGATGAAACTTTCAAGATGGCGATTGGGCGCCATCTGGGAAAAATTGAATAGAAAGGGGGGTCTTGTTAGACATCTTTTTGAAGCTCCTGACAAACGCTTCCCAACCTTAGAATATAATGTCAATATCTTCAACTACTACAAAATTGCGGAACTTTGAATAATTGACATTGACATTCAACTACATAATATGAGATAATAAGCTTGAGGTCACTTCAGGTGACGCTTGAAATGGTTGCCTTGAATTTCTCGATATATGAACAGCCTATACAATATTACACGCCGAACATTTTCGAACACAGTAACGTCAATACCTCTACAAATATTTATTAATATTGGATCAGATTCAGTTTCATACACCTTTTACTCCAAATAGTCCCCTAAAAAAATTCCAGCGTTGTCAAATCTAGCGAGCGGGCTGGCCATTCTGTAGGACCCCGACGGCCAATCCAACGACCGGGGAAAGTAGTATCTAAATAGTTTCTTACTTGTCTGGAGCAATGTGGTGGTGCTCCATCTTGTTGATATCCATATCGAATTCATTAGGATTAGTCAACAGTAGTTTCCAGCATATCGAAATATAGTTCCCCTGTTAGATTTTGATCAATAAATAGAGGCTCTACAATTCCTGCCCAAACGTAAATTTTTCTGGATATTGGGTATATGTTTCACGGAAAAAGTGAGGGTTGGTGACACTTCATTAACCGCAATTTTGTCTGTGAACATTGTCGTTAAAAAAATTTACATTCGTTACTAAAAGAAATATTGTGGAGATAGGTAGGATGCCTTGCAATAATTTCCGTCATGATTTCGCAGAATTCTGTTCTTCGATCAGGGTCATCTTCAGTTAATTGGTGTACCATTTCAAGTATGTATGGATGATACCTATTCCTCTTCAGAAGTTTCTACACAGTAGTAGGAGACACCTCACAAATATTCGCGACTTAATAAGTAGACTGTTCAGGATTTACTACCATCTCACCAGTTATTTGCTCTTGTTGTTCTTCCGGATTGGACCGATGACCTACGGGCTTTTTGTTATGTACACTAACGGTAGTTGTAAATTTGTATACAAGTTCCCTCAAATATTTTCTACAGGTAAGACGATTCGGAAAACGTTCATTGAAAATCCTTTCGGCTTCGTGAAAATTACGTGTCGCACCGTAGATAAAAATTGCTTCAGTTTTTTCTTCCAATGGACGAGAATGTACCATTTTAGAGATTGTTGATATGGTACGTTTCTACTAGTAAAACCAAAAACTAAATGAGAACATCCAACTGAACAATGATGTTCATTGTCGTACTGACTCGATTTTATAAACAAAAAATAACTCAACAATAGGTTTGTTGAGTTGGAATTGCCGTGAGGTAGATAAAAAGGAATATTTATAGAAATATCGATATTAATGTGTTTGTATTCAGGAAATTTATTATATGTACCGCCAGTTTGTAGTAGGTGAAGATGTTGACTTCATATTCTAGGATTGTGAAGTATTCGTCAGGAGCTTTAAAATGATGTGTCACAAGACCCCCCTTTCCATTCAATTTTTTTCCCAGATGGCGCTAAGTCGGCATCTTGAAATTTTCATCTGCCAATTTTACTTCAAAATATCAAAATTCAAAGTATTTATGCAATAATTTCATTATTCCAAGTTTTAATTTTTCGAGTTAACCCGTTCAAAAAATAAAAGGAAAAGGGGAGACATTCAAGAAATGCACAGTATATTGTATATTGACAAGACAGTGTCTTGAATAGTGGGAAATTGTGTACATCACTAGGTGTGACTGAGTTTTTGAATTTCGTTCATTTCAGACATCCCTCTTGGAGATCCAGTCCTTGATACTGAGAAAGAAATATTGGAAGTAGGAGCAACACTGAAGGGAAACTGTTCATCACCCCCCTCCTATCCAGCTGCTAACATCACATGGTTTCTCAATGGAAAACAGGTGGGAGAGCAAAAATTTAAAATATCGAATACCAATTGATCATTCATAAAACCAGAGTTTCATATTTTGCTTCGAAAGAAATGATCGTTTGTATTTGTAAATTGTTTTTATCGAGGGTAGAATTATCTGTGCTTAATCTCAACTATATCAGTTTTTCTTCTCCAGAAGAATGAGATCCAACCTTTGAAATTAAAATAGGATTAGACGGTTATACTCGCTTTGAAACAAATCCTAATCTGGACGATTTGAAAGTTCAAAAACTACCAAATTTCGTTATCCATATTATGTGGAGAATATTGTGAAAGTAATTTCTTTCGGAATATAGTTTTCAGTTTTTGATCTCACAGAAAAGGTTGACAAATTTGGTTCATACGCACCATTCTACTGTTCGTCTGTCATTGATCCATCTACCAGAAAAAGTTTCAAATATTAACCATCAGTGAAGCTGTAGTACAGTGGTGTTTCATCTTGGTGAAATGTCAACCCATTTCCATTGGTGATTCAGTACATTATTTTCGTGGGATTTTCTGATAGATAGAAGGCACAACAACATTGTCTTCTTAGATTCCATACCACACGTTTAAATACTTGAAAAATTGTGTGTAAAATTCTTGAACTGAGTGTTGGCATTTTTGAGATCAATACGAACTCCACTAAATAACTCCATGAGTCAACTCCATTCAATTTGTACACAAGATGAATTTTATACGGGTTTACTTTTTCTTTGCTTACCCATAAATAAATTTTGACTGTGACCGATAAAACTTGACGATATCTTTGTTCCTTTCTTGCCTGTAGCTTTGGTCATCATCCTGAACCTATATCTGCTTTTAAACAGCTCGTCATTTCTTTTCTCAGACTGCCTTAATGAAAAGGGGACTCTTTAAACAAAGCGCTACAAGAATAAGTCATGTACAAAGTATCGACCAACTCCAAGTTCCTGAACTTACTTTGAAAGTGTACTTCGTCGTTATGTGAACCGTGAATAATTTTGATGTTAGTTTCTGCACATATTTCGTACATATCCTTGCATACTTTGTTATTACAAGATTCAGAGAGTCTTCACACTGCTCATGGTGTGGTTATCATAGTTTGCTTTATTACTGAACGGACAGGTTGTTGCACCCTATCTTGATTGTTAATAGCAGACGTTCACTTGATTTTGGCACCAAAGCAGCATATGATGTGATGGTTTGAACCACTGATATGTATTGCCGATTCATCGTGACTGGTTTTGGCACCCATGATTTCTCATATGTGCGATTGACTCTCATCCAGCATTAGTGTTTCCACCACTATGTTTTCGCTCCGTTTCAATGTTGGTTCTAGGTCAGAATCGGATCTAGTATCATTCCCTCCACCAACCCTTTCCGTAACACCAAACTAGTGGGATGAGAGATTCACACAGCGCTTGCGCATGGCAGCCCATCGCCACGACATGCGTCGCCACGCTAGAAATCGGTTTTACGTTCGGCTGTAGATGTTTCACGTTAAAAACCTGTTTGAAATATATTTTTTCTGTCCTGGACTAATGCCTAATTTATACCTTTACAGCATGTTTAATGGGTACATTTGCCTGACATAATAACTCTGTGTAACGTTCAATTCACAAAAACATCATTTTTCAGGTTAATGATACGTTTGTCAAAAGATCCCAGCGACAGCATCCCTTCGAAAGTCGAAGAGCAACCCCGGGCATCAACAATCGTCGAGCTCCGCTAATAACTGATTCAGCCCTGGAGCTGGAGATGGATGGAAATACATTTCATGCAGGGAAAGCCGAATTAGTATGCAAGGCCAGTATATTCAATTTATACCAGAAGGAAAAGGGAATTATCCTGGAGGAGGAGAGGCCGAAACCTAGACCGTCATCGGTGTTAAGCAACCGTGAAGACAAGTCAGGTGAGAGATGATGTACGGGGGAAATGCATGGATGAGATTTCAGATGAAGATATCTGGCAAGGCCAATTTCGAAATAAGTTACACTTTTCATTTGTGAGTCATTTCTTCAGCAAGTTTTCAATATTTGAATATTTTCTGCAAATTCAGTTTGGTATCGAACAGAATAATTGAATGGAGTCAATATTTTGATATTTATAAAACAGATATGTAGCTAACTAGTTTCAAAATATTTTCAATGAAAGAGATTCTCGATTATGACTATTATTATTTTCAATCTTCTTCGATTGTTTCCTATTAGAAATAGGGTTCCCTGATTTGTTGTGAGTCATATGACAGATTTTTCATTGACGTAACACAATCACTACAGGAAAATCTTTAAAGCACTCTCAGACCGGTGCCTGTGAAAAGTAGCGATTAATTTTGTATTTGAGCTTCATGAAGCATCAGAAGTTGCTGGAGTTTGTACATTCTTCTGGTTCAGAAAAGTATTACAAGCTTTCGAGAAGCAGCCTTTGCAATTCCAGTAACACGATTGTGCCAAGACAGATTGGTGTCCATTTTGACCCCCATCTGTAGAGTAGGAAGTCTGATTGTAGGCCTACAACACTTTGGCCACATGTGATCCACTGTACAACCTTCCGAGGAGTTGTCCTCCTAGGTCATCGTCCATCTTGTCCTTTCCAGGAATAGGTCACTAGGAAGCAGCTCCCTTATATCGGCAGTTGTAGGCCAATACTCGCTGAACACACATTGTCTACCTCTGGAAACTCGCATTGGACATGCCTGCCAGTTTCATCTTCCTTTTCACACATACTGCATAGAGGTCTGTCCACTAGCCTCATATTATGGAGGTGTTTTCTTACTTGCCAGTGGACAGTCAGAAATCCTACTGTTAATCGTAGATTTTTCCTGGTCATTGCCAGATATTTCTTCGGCGCCGACTTCCCAGGCCGCCCAAGGTGATCCTAGCAAGATTGCATTCTTTGATTCCATCCCATCTCTTTAGTGATTGAGCATAGGTGAAACGTTTGGGTAGTTTCGTAATTGTCGAAGTCATCAGCCATAAGTGCAACTGGGTCTTAAAATTCTTAGTCCAGCTGCTTCTTTGGCTAAAAAGTCGGCAATGCGATTACCTTTACTCCTGTCGTGCCCTTCAACCCACCCCAGGATAATGTTATTATCTACCGAGGCTTTGGCTAAACCTTGGTGGCACTCTAGTGCTAGCCCTGAGGCTAATAGGGCTTGTCTGTTATCAGTACATATTGTTTTGTTTTTGCTACTTTATTATTTCGTTTGTGGCGATTGAGATACCAGTTCTGTTTGAACCACGCTGGTATTGCATTGTATTATTTTTACCTCTTTTCCAACGTCCTTTCCCATGAGACGGTTGTTGTATTTGAGGTTGCTTCCAGAGGTCCATCTGATCCACTGCTAGGGGGGAGGCGGCCTCGCCTTCTTCTCCGTCAGTTCATCGACTGTCATCTGTTCAGATGCTTTGACTTCCTTCTCGCAACTCATGGTGACCTTGGGGTCAATATCCACTTCAGGTGGCTCGACTCCAAGGACCTAGGATCTCCAGAGGTACCATATATATATATATCTATGTTACCCTTATAGTCAATGAGGTGAACGCGTAGCTCGTCGACTTCTTCTTGAGGACAGCCATAGCATCGTCTCCGATCCCGAAGACGAAAAGGTGTCCTTTTGGGTTCACCTTAACCTCATGGTGGAAAGTGCATCATCTTGCTACTGTCAGGTCAGGGTTCTGCGCCTTCAGCCGGCCCAGCAACCTCTCTTTTTCACCGGATGTCGTCTTATTGACGTCCTATGGGATCCAGAGCAAGGCTTTGGTAAGTTTTGGGACCTTATCCACACTGATGGCCGCAAGTGATGCCTCCTACCACGCGTTAGAGTTCATTGTGGCTTTTTTCAGCCACTCCAGCGTCACGTCGTTATCGCAGACCATTCTTATGATTTCACCGAAGTATGTCCACGACTTGAAGGTTTGCGGTTTGGTGTTGCTGCGGGGAAGATGATCTTGTCTAGCTCCTTCAGCAGTTGATTTTTGGTGACTCTCATCATTCATTCAAATAATGAAAGAACTCATTTCAGTAAAATGTTGATTAAACATACAATAAATCACCAAAAACTTAGATTATACTGCCACCCAGTGGGATCGAAGAAAAGAAGATGTGATGCATTGCTAGAACTTCTGGAGATCAATAGATAATAAATGGATTTCTCAATACTGTCTGTTCATGATCTTGACCTGCCTCAATATTTATCAAGATTTATACGCTTTTATCCTGTTACTGTACTAAGGTAAAATGCTCAGTATGCAATCTGCGCAAAGTTTGCGTATTTGAAGATTGTTTTATATTTCTAAATCCTGCGATCGTATCAATTTTAATGTCTATGAACTTGGAATTTTAAAAGATGGACTCCTTGATACTGAGTGTTTTTGTTTTAGAATACTGATTTGTTTTTCATTTCGAAGAGAAATGTGTATCATATAATCTTCTTTGTTACAGGGGCATCAAAAATAACCATCTACAATATTCTTCTGGAGTTGTTAGTGATCACCTGCATTTTGAAGCGGTAACAATAGAAATCAGACTTCGACTACTTTTCTTGTATATGAATGGAAGATTGTAATAAGTAGTGCTGTGATTGACTGACATGGAATTGATGAGGGGATTAGTGAGACACTTGTGTGAATTATGTCATCATTAGTGAAATTATTTTGATAGAGGGTATTGAACATGTGATGAAACGAAATCATTAAAAGATATGTTTGTGGTTTAAATAGAAAATTATCACTTAATTGAGTATGTTCAAAATTGTGACAACATTGAGTTTTCAGTTGAACTTGATTTTTTATAAACGTACTCAGAGATTATTAGTTCATCCAGATCTCTAAACGTGCTAAAATTACTACATTTCCATTTTCTATCTACACTCGCAACAATAATAGAAACTTTAATTTTCTCATTCGGAATATGATTTTATACATAAAATCGTAGATTTACATTTGATATTTGATTGTCCTGTGAAAATTCAAGATAAAAGCTGAAGGGTATAGCTTTACTGTAAATATTTGAAATTTACTCATAGTTAATTGTAACTGGTATTCATAATGTACCCATCTACACCAAATTCCTTCCATTGCAAACCCTTAAAACAACTTATTTTATAAGTTTCATGTTAATTGTATTATAATAATAAAGATGTATTTCCTGTTCGTGCATTTTTGTTAAATATCTTCCTTTCATTCCGTGGAAATAGGAGTGAATCCTTTGACGAATTGAAGTCGAGAAAACCCAGTGGCGTCCTTAATTCATGAAACATAAGTCGCAAATCAGAGGTCTACAAAACAGCTTTAACTTTAATGAAGTGTTTTCAAAATGTTTGTTTTTTATATCTTTGAAATCAGAAACACGATTATTTATATTGTTCGAATAATACGTATGATATTTATTTTCGCATGGATTTTTTTCAAAAATCTTTTCATACATTAGATAAACAGATCTTTATTGTCTAAAATGTAATACATTTTATCGACAAAGGGTGTCATGTTTATAAATACATAAAATGTTAAAAATATATAAAATGTTGTTTTTATATTAAAGACTATATAGTATTCACAAAAATACACTGAAGATTATAAATAACAGACCAAAAAAAAACAATCAAAAAATATCAAAGATGAGAAAAAATGTACAAATATGTTATCAATAAAACAACACAATTAAAATTACACGACATAAATCGTAATATACATCGTGGTATACCGGAAGAGTGGAATTTGTATGTAAAATACTCTCCAAACTGTAGAAGCACTTTCCCAAAACAAGGTTCTTTACTGATTTTTCAAATTTTTCAAGCTCATTAATTGATGTAATATGTTTTGGTAGATGATTATATATTTGTCTACTTCTATAGATTTGAGACTGCTTGGTCAAAGATGATGTGGGCAGTGGAAGGCAAGTTTTTTATCGCTACGCGTAAACCTTTCTATATAGCTATCAAACTTTTCTTTATGTTTTTTAAGTAAGCAAACAGTCTCTAGAATGAATATTTCAAATATTGTTGATATTTTATGCAGAAAAGTGGCCTACACGAGTAACGCATCTTCATATCATATTATTCTCAAAGCTCTTTTCTGGATAACGAATATCCTCTACATCAAAATCTGGCTACCTGAACCCCAGAAAGGAATTCCATGTCGGAGATGACTCTCCATAAGTAAATAGTATGCATTTATTGCTGCTGAGAATCCGAGTTCACGAAATATGACTTTTAAGGCAAAGCAACCAGAAGATAAGTTTTTTAAAGCAGTAGTTTATTTTAGATGCATTTTGCGATAGCATATTCGATTCACGAATATCAGACGAAGTATGAAGCAAGGCAATAAAGAAGGTTTTGATATACTGAGTGATTTAATTTTGATAATTCATATGACTGACTCAGAAGCGAGATATTACTATTTAACAGTTGTCACGAACGAACCTTATCGCAGTTAGTAAATAATTTTGCACAGTGATCAATAGCGACGAATGTAAATAACCGTTTCAACCGGAAATACAGAACAAGCAGTATTATACAGAAACAATAGTAAAGACGGACGAGGTAGGTGTACTAACATGAACTTGTAAATCAATCTGGCCTTTCATAAAAACTTTGCAAGTAGGAGTTATGAATGTAACGAGACTATGGGTGCGTGCTCTAGAACGGATATACATCTGATTTCAGCGGAGAGAGACTCATGTTTAGATTCCATACTTTCATCTTGGACATTTCCTGGGAATATGGTCGAAATTCGTTATGATTGTGAACTAGTCGGAATTAGTTACAATTAAATATATTACATTAACTCTTTGTGTATGTCATTTGTCAGTAGCTATCCATTCTTCGAACTTGGATAATAGTCCAAAATCCCAGACGTTAGACCTACGTTATTTTACCAAAGGCAATAATTTGACAATAGATAGAGTGATCCGATGTTATGAATGCTTTCATTTGTGCAGAGACGCTTCTCCATGAGAAAGTGCGCTCTAATTCCAAAGCATGGCCGTCCCGTAACAAGACGTTACCGAGATGGACCAAGGCCAAGGGCGCAGGTACAAAGAGGATGAAAAATTAACCTTGAGAAATAATCCTTTTTCAGATTGATGCAAATTATCAAGCAATGAAAATCTGAAAAATATTACAGTTTATTGAAAATTACTGCACGTGAACTTACTATAATATTACTATAAAAAGGAACCATTTATGTAAAATTGAGCTTGTATCTCAGTGTCCCTTTCCATTGTTCCCTGATGGGCGATGATTCGAATCAGTGCCAGATGCGTAGTGACAAAATAATCAAAAATGTCGTTACAAAGACAAATACAAAACTATAATGAATAAGGAACAGATTCAAAATTGATACAGGGTCCATTTATAATGTGTAGACAGCGGTGTCACCAGGAGACGATAGGAAATAATAAAGATATTAAGTTCTGCTGACTCAAAGCAATGGAAGTCGTTATCTTGGTAATCTGATACCGGTGAGATCGTCTTACCCACGATACAACACATATTTTGATAAGTATATACATTGAATCATGAATAAGCAATTTTAAAAGCTGAGCTGCTTTTAGGCAGCTAAGCTTTGCTTGAAGAGCTTGAATTGTAGTAATCAACCTATAAACAATTCAGATGTTTGCTGTATATAGTTTTGAATGTCATTGTGGCATAATGAAGCAAAACACTCATTTTAGTAATGTAAATAGAAACAGTACAGATAGTTGAAAGGAAGGCTGGTAGAAAAAGAGAGTGATAGTAGGAGAGAAGGTGGCGCTGGACTATTTAACTGATTCAAGATATCACCTTGGGGATCAATCTACGCCGCGCAAAGTTTTGCATTACAGATCAGCTGAATGGGAGAATCTTCAAGATCTCTTTCTAAATTTCCCCTCTCTAGATGCTTGTTTCAGCTCTAAACATCCACCAACTTGTGCTTCTGAAGTCACGGAAGTTATTCTATCATCCATGGATGCATATATTCCTTTTCCAATGAAACGAACTTCTAACAGGAAACCTTT